>JARFYF010000073.1:1459-28207 GCA_030265395.1 Rhina ancylostomus
CTATCTATCTATCTATCTATCTATCTATCTATCTATCTATCTATCTATCTATCTATCTATCTATCTATCTATCTAACTATACAAATATATACACACCTGCCCAGAGTCCAGAGAATTCTGGTAAATTATCACAAAAGCCTTCACCATAACTTCTGCCATTTCTTTCAGTACCCTGAAATCGTACCCTGGGATGCATCCCACAGGACCAGGAGACGTCCACCTTTAGGCCCACCATTTCGCTCATCACAACCCCTATCGTGACAGGGATTGTATCGAGGTCCTCACCACTCCCCCCCCCATCGCATCCATAACATTTCTTTTCCGGATGTTGGACATGTCCTCCACTGTGAATACCGACCTAAAATATTCGTTCAAGGCCTCATCCATTTGCATATTATCCAATATTAATTCCTCCTTCTCATCTTGCAAGGGACTTTAAGCCACTTTAGCCACTCGTATCTCTTTTATATCATGCTGAAAACCTTTCTTTTTATATTGTGTGTTAGTTTACTTTCATAATCTCTCTTCCCGTTCCTTATTGCTTGCTCAGTGGCTCTTTGTTGCTTTTTAAAGTTTTCCTAATGTTCCAGCTCCCCACTACTCTTGGATGCTCTGTATGCACGAGCTTTTGGCTTGATGTGTTTTTTTATTTCCTCAGTTATCCAAGGTAGGCTGTCCCCATCCTTACTCGCCTTGCTTTTAACTGAAATATAATTTTGTTCAGCATCATGAAAAATCTCTTTGAAAGTCTTCCCTGTTCCAAAACTGTCCCACCATATAGCCCGAATTCCTAATTTCCGCTAGCCAGCTCCTCGCTCATCCCGTTGTAGGCTTTCATGTTTATGCAGGGCACACTGGTTTGAGATCGAATTATTGCACCCTCCATTTGTGTGAGAAGTTCAATTACACTGTGATCATTCTTACCAATAAGATCCATAACTACAAGATTGTTAATTTCATCTATCTCATTGGACAAGACAAGATCAAAGATAACATTTTATCTTGTAGGTTTACTAGAATGATGTAGAACAAAGCTATATCGGACGCATTCTATGAAGTTCTCCTCAGAACTGCCGAGACCAACTTGATTTCCCCAATCTATGTGGAAGTTAAAGTCCGCCATAACAACTGCTATTACATTCTTAAATGAATCAAATGTTTCTTGGTTTATTGCCTATGCCACAATTATGTTATTATTCTGTAGCCTTTTGACAACTCCCACCAGTGATTTTTCCCTTTACTATTTCTAATCTCTCCCCAGATTGTCTCAGCACTCCGCTCCTTCGATCTTTTACCGTCCCTCACTATCGCCCTGATCTCATTATGAATGAAGAGCGCCACCCCACCTCCCCAAACTCCCTGCCTATCCCGATGTATTACTTGATTAGTTCAGATATTTCATTCCCACTCATGTCCATCTTGCAACTACGTTTCTTTATTGGCCTCTGAATTATACCCCTTGTCCTGATTTGTGCCACGAGTTCACTGACATTGTTTCGAATACTGCGGGCATTCGGATAAAGTACTTCAGATAGTCTCTGCACACTACACTCTTACTTTTGTCTTCTGTGACTTTTGCTCTGGTCTCTGCTTTACTTCCCCCTTTACCTGCATGGATTCGCATGTCCCTGCCATATTAATTTAAACCCTCCGCAACACCATGATCAAACAATCCCTCAAGAGCACTGATCGCAGTCCTGCTCAGGTGCAGACCGTTCAGTTTATACTGGTTGCACCTCCACAAATCGGGATACTTCACCTTGGAGTATAAAACCCTACCTCCTATATCACGGCGCAAGCCATTCATCCTTACTATGCTGCTATTCCTATACTGAGCAGCACGTGGCACAGGTAGTTTTCCTCATATCCTTGATGTCCTACTGTTTAATCCATCTCCTAGTTCCCTAAATTCGGCTTGCAGGACTTCATGCCATTTTTTTTTCTTGGTACCTACATGCACGACAACTTGTTGTTCATTCTCCCCTTCCAGAATGCCCTGCAGCTACTCCGAGACATTTATGACCCTTGCACCTGGCAGGCAATACAACAACCGGGAGTTCCGTTTGCGTCCATGGAAGCTTCTGTCTCTTCCCCTAAGCATGAAATCCCCTGCTACGATATCTCTGCACAATGTTTCTGCCCTCCTGTGCAGCCGCAGCCGCACACCGTGCCATAATCCTGGTTACTGCTGCGTTCCCCTGATGACCCATCTTCCCCAACCGTATCCGGTGGCACATATGTTTTGGAGGGAGATGGCCGCAAGGGACTGCTGTAGTATCTTCCTGCTGCTGCTCTGTCTGTTGCTCACCCGCTTCCCCTCGTCCTTTCAGCTGAGGTGTGACCAACTCACTCAGCGTGCTGTCCACAGTAGTCTCTGCATCGCGGATGCTGCACAGTGAATTGATGCCCAGATCCATTGCCGTCATGTGGCCTGTCGGTAGCTGCAGTTGGACGCCCATGCTGCACATGAGGTTATCAGGGACACTCACAGTCTCTCTCAGTTTCCACGTTGCGTAGGAGGAGCACGACACGGGTCTGAGCTCACCTGCCATGAAGATAACCATTTGAGTGGAAATAAAAGAGGCAGGAAAAAAAACGAATAAGAACGTACCCTCAACTAACCTCAATGTTGCTGGTCCTCCTCACTGAAGACCGGTATTCACGAAAGCCCACATTTATACAACCAGTAGAACTTTGACCAGACGGAAGCCCCTCTCACAACGGCCGCTCACCTTGACCCTAACTTATTTTTCTCAGCTGTGGATAATTTAGAAATTAGCCGATCAGCTATTAACTAACAATTAACTTACTTTGCTCTCAAATCCCTGCAAGTGAAACTCACAAGCAAACAAGTAGACTGTCTCCTTTTCAATTCACTTCTCTCGCTCCAAGTCGCTAATTCCTCAGCATCAGACTTCTTTCGCCGAAGCATCTCAAGCCAAAACCTCAGCTCCCCATACTAACACTGGCACAGTGGCCACTCGGCTTGACAATTTCTTCTTCTTACTGCTTTATGTTAAATAGCAAATGAGCAAATCAACGACTAACAATGTGTAACTTTCAGACTCCTGCAAGGTCAATCTCCCAAGCACAAGTACAGAGACTCACATCTTTTCAAGTCATCTAATGATAATCACACTCCAGGTCCCAACTCCTGAAAGGTGGAACTCACAAACAAAAGAACAGAGACTCACCTCTTGACAAATCTCCCTCTCTAAATCTCGCTCGAAATCCCGACTCCTGCGAGTTTAAACGTTATAAGACTATTTAACTGATTTCTGGTCCGAAAAGATGGACTCTTGACCTCAAATCTACGTTATTGGCTACTGAACTGCACTTTCTCCGTTGCTGTGACACTTTATTATGCATTAGGTATTGTCTTTACCATGTGCTACCTCAATGAATTGATTTGTATTGAACGGTTTGCGAGACATGTTCCTCACTGTACCTCGGTACAAGTGACAACAATAATAAACCAACCCAAACTTCGCGAGCTACGTGCAGCTGAGATCTCGCCAGTTTCGCACACTGAAGACAACCGACATGAAGCAAAGGAGCTGTTTCTCCTGCGGTTCTCTTAAATTGAGAACGACAGGGCATCGGCCCTTAACCCTCCAGCCTCCACGTCCTTCTCGCCGGTGCATACCGATGAGAAGTTTTCTTTCAGGCCCGTGCTCACATTCTGCCTCCACACATTGTTTGCCCCTTCGGTCCCAAAGGATACCTGTTCCTTCCTTGGCTCCCCCTTGAATCCTACATACTTTCAAAAGGTTTTAGGTTTCTTGTCATCCTACTTGCCATTTCATGGTGCTCTTTTCAATGGTTTTATTTTCTTATGTTTCCGACGATATCCCTTATAAACTTCGAGTGATTAGTTCGATGATAATTTCCTATCCCTGCCACAATCGTCCTTTTCCCTGATTGACCCTTCTATATCTTTCATTAACCTGGGTTCCCTGAAGTTACCATCGTTGCCTGCCACCTGTACCAGGACAGGCTGACATCCGAACTATCTCACGTTGAAATGATTCCCACTGATTTGCTGTTGTTGTCTCTGTTGCAACTGCTCTCAATCTCCCCCTCCCAGACTTATACTGCGGCACTCTCCCTTCCCCCAGTTTTGGACCCTAACTCGACAGTCAAATTTATATTTTTGAACTACTACCGAGAAGCTCACTGAACTTTGGTCACTCTTCCCAAAGAGTTCCTCAGCTGGAAGTTGCATTACATTCTCCTCCTGATTCCTGCGCTAAGGCCAAGTCCAACCACCCCCAGTTTTACACTCCATCCACGAATTCCGAAATCCATCTGGAATGCATTGTGCAAATTCTTCCTTTAAATCTCCTTGCACAAAGGCAATCCAAGGCAATACTGGGAAGATCAATTGCTCTCACTGCCACAACCGGATTGCGTTTTGCGATCTGCCTATAAATCTTTTCTACTACTTCCCATTTGTTTTTAAAAAATCAGGCCAGTTCACCTGATCAAGTGAGATGTCTGTGAACGGCAGAGAGGGTCTTCTGACTGCACAAAATGTCAGAAATTTCTGAGGTCTATTGGGGACAGGGGCCTCAATCATCGCGTCTATAGTGAGCTGTCACTTTCTGACTGCTCCAGCTCGCGGAACGAAGGTGTGAGCCCACCCAATGAAACAATTACAGGCGTGAAATTGTGCGAAGAAAATCTTCAATAATATCAAAATAATATTCATCCAGAAAAGGCTAAGGTAATCTGTAATTATTTGGTTATTGGGTCAAAATGATTTCAAATTGCGGGACGCTGCACATACACCCGTACATCAGCCGTGATGAGGCCGAGAAGTTTAAGAGTTTTAAGTTCCTGGGAGTGAACATCATCAATAGCCTGTTCTGGTCCAACCACTTGGACGCCACGACAATGAAAGCTCACCAGCGCCTCTATTTCCACAGGAGGCTAAATAAATTTGGCATGTCCCGCTTGATACTCATCGACCTGTATCGAGGCACAACAGAAAACATCCGATCTGGCTGCATTACGGCTTGGTATGGCATCTGTTCTTCCCGGGACCGTACTAAACTTCAGAGACTCGTGGACACAGTTCAACACATCACGGAAACCAGCCTCCCCTCCATGTATTCTGCCTCTACTTTTGCCTCCTCAGTAAAGTAGCCTGCATAATCAAATCCCCTACCCACCCAGGTCATTCTCGTCTCTCCCTCTGCCATCAGGCAGAAGATACAAACGCCTGAAATCACGTTCCACCAGGCTCAAGGATAGTTTCTATCCCGATATTATAAGACTATTGAACGGTTCCCTACTACGATAAATGGGGTCTTGACCTCAGGATCTACATCGTTATGACTTTGCACCTTATTGTCTGCTTGCACTGCCCTTTCTCTGTAGCTGTATTAGTTTACTCTGCTTTCTGTATTCTTTTACTTTATACTGCCTCCATGCACTGCGCAATGAATTGATCTGTCCGAACGGCATGCAAGACAAGTTTTCCACTGTAGCTCGGTCCAAGTGACAACAATAAACCGATTCCAATACGAATTTCAATTCCAGTGGCAAACGAGAAGACACGTATCCAATGAACGAGTATATTAATGCAAAGGATCACAAACATTTCTACAGCCACCTTTTTCGTGGAAAGAGATGAACCTCGCCCCGTAAAGGACAACAAGCTGGTGGTGGGGAACCAGCTGCACAAAATAAACTGTTCTTATTCGACAAACATAGAAGAAAAAAGACAGATAATGCTGTATTTCGTAAAGCAGATCTTCTCTCGTCGGTCTGGTTTTGTTAATCTACTGTTAGGGACGAACCAATAAATCAGGTATTTTTTTTGTAATGGAACTTCAAATGACGCTTACCAAGGTAACAGCTGGAAATAATCATAATACCAGTACAATGGAATGATATTAAGTTTGGGACGTAAGTGTAAGGCAGTTCTAGAGGGTGCTTGGCTTAATTTATCTCTCTCTCCTGTACATGATGCATCTGATACATTTGCCCAGTTTACAACATTTGCATTTGCATCAATGGTTTCACTGCATACATAAAGCACAATAACTTTCATGGAGCAGTACTATTGTGGTACATTCGGTTTGGGAAGACATTTACTGGTTGGATACTGGAAAGGAAGAAACTAATTCATGTTGAGAGACCTGAGAAGTTAGGGATCGTTTCAGGCCAATCAAGTGCAATCCTGACTCATTCTCTGCCTTTCCCATATGCCCCTAATAAACTTCCACTGATTTCTGGCCCCGATTATCTTGCGACTGCTCAAAACCGGAGCTGGGTATTACGGCCCAGATAGGATTCCACTCTGACTCCACCTCAGGTGGTAAACACACAGGGCACAGCGCCGCGACAACCTGACAGCCTTTTAGAGGAATCTGAGGGGGAATCTACAGAATGTGTGCTCTGTAAGCGTGTTGAAATATTTTCTTGTGCACGGTACCATTATAAAACACGTTCATTTGGCATTACATACTAAATACGTTATAAATATATGTATGAGAATTCTTGAACGTCCAATTCAAACGTCAACACAATTAAAACATCAAAGTACATATATTTTATTTTGAAAACTAACATAAAAACGTGTTCACTTCACAATGTTCTCTGACAGGATTCATACAACAGACTGAGCAGGAAAAGGCAACTCCACGTTGCAGCAAGCACAACATAAAGACCGAGCCTCACCAATAGAAGTCATTTCTGATACCTTACCAGGAATGCCGACCACCGCAATACAGGATAGTAAATCTTGATTATGCAGAAAATTGCGGGATATCCCATTTTTCGTGTGAAGCAGCGATCAGTTGTAGAAGATGTTCCCTACTGCCCACACGCACTGATTCAAGAGCCATTCTACACCAGGAGGAATGTCCATTCAGCCAATTAACGTCCTCCAGTCACATTAGTCACAAGCCACTGAACACACACCCGTGTGAACTATTTTTACTCATTGTGTCATATATTTAACTCTTCGAAGGATATTACTAGCAATTTGTTTTGATGCTATTTGGACAGATTTGCAGAGGATAAGTTGGCAATTTTTATTCTGTGACGTGAAAATCGAGCCACGGCAAGCAAAAGTTTTCTTTGGATCTTTAGCTTTTTTTCAGTTTACCGAAACTCCTACCTTCATGCGTGGCATCAAACAGGCATGTAAGGCAGAGTGAGCTCAATTTCGCAGGTAAAATGAGGGACAACCCATCGCTGAAGGGGATAGGTTAGCCGCTGCTTTGTCCTTCATGGGGTTTCAGTTCTGCAAACGACAGACACGGGCGGAAAAGACGCAAAATAGAAGACGTCATATGTTTGCTCGTTTACCGATTTATCATGGCATTAAAATGTCACCGGGTTAATCATTCAAGAATATTTTCAATGCCAAACATACAAAACGGAAGTACTGAATGACAATATTTTTTCTGCTGCCACTCGAAGCATCTATGAACGAATATTTATGCTTCTCCACTTCGACTGCACAATTCCAATTTACTGCGTTTTTTCACGTCTCTGAACAGTGTTTTAGTCAATTGAAACGACATGAAACAACGACCAGTAGACAGGAATGGGAACACGGTGCCTGGTCCACCATCCAAACACATCTTCTACGATGTTTCACTACAGTATAATGTTCCGTTCAGAGCACAAATGCATTCTCTGCTTTCGCTACAACCTCCTCGAACCCTCCGCCAAAGTTAATGACCGCAGATTCTCTACACCTTGATCTATCGTCCACTCGCTTGGTCTGTCCTATCCCCGAAACATATATCCCTCGACTCCTGTAAACTCGGCCTCTCGCACATCTTCAATGTGTCAGGAGATGACCCGGGTGTCTGAGAAAGAGGGAGGGGGGTGGAGAGAGAGAGAGAGACAGAGAGAGAGATAGAGAGGGAGAGAGAGAGAGAGAGAGAAGTGATTGTGTCATGTTCTGGGTTCTGGCCCTCAATTTGACTCCTTTAATGCCTTGTTGTATAGCACATGGATTCCATGCTGGACTGTTTGCATAGTGACACACAACTGAGCCCCATCAGGAGCCTAGCATAAGTACCTGTGTTTCTCGAGCACTAGTTGCCAGATTATCGGTCTACCTTTGGATATATTTTGGCTCCTAGTTGTTTAGAGTGGTCTACTCTGGAGCAGTCCTGTGTTCTCTATTCCTTTTCGAACATCCAGTTTGTGCTGGGATTCCTCTTAAGATCTCTGAGGCAATATTCCTTCCAGTTGCTGCCTGTGTTTATCCTGAGTAAGTATCCTGACTCCAGTCTTGTATCGGTGTGCCACATTTGGGTTCTCTGTGAGCTTGCTCTTTTCTCAGCATTGTGACAGATCGTGATTGACTTCAAAGTTCCTCAATATAGCTTGGCCCTCCTTCAGTTCAAGAAATTTTGACCGGGCATAATTTTTAGATGCATCCAGAAAGGTTCCTTAAATCAGTATTTAGATAGTCCAAAGAGAAGAGGGACATACTGGACCTGACGTTCGGGATTTAGCCGGGCCAGATTACTGTTCTTTGAGTGGGAGAACAGTGATGTAACGGTGACAACAACTTCTTAAGTTCTAAGATATCTCTAGATAAGGATGAGCTTTGACACTGTGGGAGAGTATTAAATTGGAGCAGAGCAAATTCAGAGAGTATTGGGAAGGAAATGGGGAGAGGTAACTGAGAACAGAGGTTCAGGGGCAAGTCCGCAGCTGACGTGTGGATGCTGTTTAAAGACCAACTGTACAAAGTATAGGACAGATATGTTCCAGAGAGAAGGAATAACAAGGATGGCAAGGTAAGTGAACCTTGTTTATCAAGACAGGTGGTGAATTTACTCAAGAAGAAAAAATGAAGCACATTGAAATTTTATGAAATTAAAATCAAACGGAACCCTTGAGGGTTAGAAAGAAAGCCTAGAAGAATACTCAAGAAGAGAACCAGGAAAAGACTATTTAGAATATATCAGCTACTTGGATGGAAATGTAGATGTGTGGGTTAAAAAGATCGCAGACGATACAAGGTTCGCGTTGTACTGGATAGTATAGAAGATCGCCAAAATATCCGGGGAAGATGGAGCAGTTGCAGCTTTGGACAGAGAAATGGCAGATGGAGTTTAATCCGGCCAAATTTGAAGTATTGCACTTGGGAGGTCAAATATAAAGGGACAGTACACTGCGAATGGCGAGACCTTTAACAGTGCTGATATACAGCGGGATATTGGGCTCCAAGTCCATAGTTTGCTGAAAGTTGCTGCACAGGTTGATGGGACGATAAAGATGGCGGATTACGTGTGTGCCTTCATTAGTCGAGGCATTGGGTTCAAAGGTCAGGAAGTTATTATGAAGCTTCATAAAACTCTATTTAGGCAGCATCTGCAGTTTTGCGTTCAATTCTGGTCGCCCCGTAATCGGAAGGATGTATAGGCTTTGGAGATGGTGCAGAAGAAGTTATCAGGATGCTGCATGGATTGGAGATCATGTGCTGCTGGAGAGGTTGGACAAACTTGGGATGTTTCCCTGGAGCAGCGGAGGGTGAGGGGAGAACTGATGTAAGTTTATAAGATTAAGAGATGCAGAAATAGAGTAGACAGCCGGTATCTTTATGCCAGGGTCGAAATCTCCAATACTAGAGGGCATGCATCTGAGGTGAGAGGAGGTAAGCTCGATGCACGTGGCATTTATTTAGGCAGAGTGTAGTGGGTGCCTGGAATGCAATACTAGCAGTGGTGGTGGTGGCAAACACAGGAGAAGCGGTTAACAGGCTCTTTGATAAGCAAATAATGTGCATAGAATGGAGGGATATGGACATTGTGTAGGCAGAAGAGATCAGTTTAGTTTGGCTTATAACTATTAGTTTAATTAGTTATGTGTAACACCGTGCACCGAAGGGCATGTTCCTGTGAGTACTGATCTATATGTTATGTTGCATGATTGAATCCTGAGCTCTGGTGATACATTGTAGATTTGGCAAGTACTCTATGTGAACGCTTCTAACTCCTCCGAGATTTCGTCCACACCCCAAAGCCTGGAAACACAAGATTTTACTGTCAAAATTCAGATCTGGTTTCGAAAAACGGCAGAACTGACAGACTCTCCTTCTAAGGGAAAAGTGCTGCTTTCGTACACTCAATCGAGACCTTTCATTAGCAAATGGATTTCAATGAGATTCCTCCCCTAGCCTTAAGTACTCCATCGATTACAAGACCAGAAACATCAAATTCTCCTCATCCGTCAAGCCTTCATTCATGGGACCATTCTTGTGAACCTCCTCTGGCCGCTCTTCAGTTAGAGAAATTATAACCATGTTTGGGCTTTGGCAAGTGGCACTATGAACATTCCAGCAAGGTCGCAGAATAAGTGAAGAATCAGAATAAGAATCAGTTTCTTGTCACTGATGTATGTCGTGAATCTGTTGTTTTGCGGCAGAGATACAGTGCAAAACATGAAACAAGCAATGTTATAAACAAATAGTTAATAGATAAATAAATAAAGAGATGGATAAATAAATGATTAAATGAATGGTGTGAATGGGAAATAGCAGGATTGTATTCGTTGGTTCATTGACGGTTCAGAAACCTGATGGGGAGGGGAAGAAGTTGTTCCGTAAACACTGAGTGCGGGTTGTAGCCTCCTGTACCTCCTCCACGGTTGTTATAAGAAGAAGAGGACATGTCCCGGATGGTGAGTATCCTGAATGATATCCTAACTTCTTGAGGCACTGCCTCTTGAAGTCTTACTCGATGTTAGTCAGGGTGTGCTCGATGGCGGGTGAGTCTACAGCCTCTTTCGATCCTGCACATTGGAGCCTCCATCCCAGACTGTGAGCTCTCCATCGTACATCTGTCGAAAGTTACAAGTGTGTTTGGAGACGTAGAAAATCTCCTCAAACTCCGAGTGAAATAGAGAAGCTGACGTGCATTCTTTATGATTGCATCAAAGTGTTGAGCCCAGGATAGACCTTCTGAGGTTTTGACGCAATAGAACTTGAAGCTGTTCACCCTTTCCACCGCTGACCCTTCAATGAGGACTGGTGTGTGTTATACCGACTTCCCCTTCCTGAAGTCCACAAGCAGTTTCTTGGTCTTGTTGACGTTGAGCGTGAGGTTGTTGTTGAGATACCACTCAACGAACCGATCTATTTCACTCCTGTATTCCTCCTCGTCGCCATCTGATATTCTGCCAAAAACAGTGTAATCGGAGAATTTATGGATAGTGTTTCAGCTGTACTCAGCCACATAGTCATGAAAGCAGAGAGAGTAGAGCAATCGGACAAGCACTCATACTTGAAGTGTGCCTGTGTTGACTCTCAGTCAAGACGATATGTTATTAGCGAACCGCACTGACTGTGGTCTCCCTCTGAGAATGTCGAGGGTCTAGTTCCAGAGAGAGGTGCAGTCGCCAAGGTTTTGAAGCTTAAATACCTGAATTAATACAGAAAACACATGAACAATAATTCTAATGTGCATCATATGAGGGGTCTTTACCTGCAAGAAATTTGAGTAATCGCTGCCAGCAGTCGAGCGTATGTCAATCATTGAGAATCCCAATTTACAAATAACAACAGGACCTTGATGTTATGTGTTAAAATGTTAAATCCCCATATGACTGTTGTAGCCGGAATATTGTAAGTTACTGTCAGTTTTATTGGGTCTCTGGAGTATCTGTGAGACCTCACACCAAGTGCACATGGGTTTACACTGCAGGAAGGACAAAATAAGCTGACTTGTTCGAGTTTTATTTCCTTTGCAGTCTCCGTCTGAGCCCTAGATAACAGGGCAACTGGGCCCTACGTAAAAGTTAGACGCAACAACAACGATTGAATAATTAATTTCAAAGGTATAAAGCGTTCAGTACAAATCTCTTTGAGATTGTGAAATTTAAAATAAAGAACTATGAGACATTTAATAATTATTCGATATATTCTATTACAATGGAGACAAAAACGCATTCCAATATTCTGCTCTTCAAATATAAACAATGGGAAAGTCAAGTGTTTCATAAAATCTTGGAACAGCGCATGAGACACAGAAGCTTCAAAATTCGTTGTAGCCGATGGACTGCTGCATAGCTTCTTGAAGAATTAGCTGCATGGATAGTCGATGCATCGAACATGGTCTTAATTGTTTTGGCAGTCATATTCCGTTACTTTGGAGGAAGGGTTTGAAATCGGTGTTGCGTGGTTGAAGTGGAACGTTAAAGGGGAGATAACGGACTGATTTTAAAGAACTGTGTTCTCCGGCCAAGAAAGATTAACACCGGAGACACATGAGACTGGAGATGCCGAAATCTGGATCAAATACAAATTTTGGAGGATTTCAGCAGATCAATCAGCGTATGTTGAGGCAAAGAGATCGTCAGCGGTTCGGGTTGAAACCCTGGCCTAAGGACCGATTCTAGACATCCGTACCGACATTAGATTTCCAGCGTCTGCATGGTTCCCTTGACTTACTTATCTCAGCAGACATCTCCCTGATTCACTATTATTGCCCAGTCTTTTCACTCTTTTATCCTGTTGCAAGTGTTCTCTTACTTTTTGAACTTAAGGAAAACTTACTCGTTGAATCAAAAATCACTCTTGTACATTTCCGTAAGCTAGTAAATTAACAACCTCTTCAAGAAGCCGACCTCTTGCCATGGTTCTAAGTACTGACCATTGATTTGGCTCCTTAGATGCCTTGTTGTACAGCACATGGATTCCATGCTGGACTGATTGTATAATGACACACAACTGGGCCTAGCATAAGTACCTGGGTTTCACTAGCACTAGTTGCCAGAGTACTGGTCAACCTTCGGGTATACTTTGGCTCCTGGCTGCTTAGAGTGGTCTACTCTACGAGAGCAGTTCTGTGTTATCTATTCCTGTTTGAAGATTCAGTTCATGTTGGGATTCCTACTCAGATCTCTGAGGCAAGATTCCTTTCAGCTTCTGCAGGTGTTTGGTCCTGAGGAAGTATCCTGACTCCAGTCCTGTACCAGTATGCCGCATTTAGGTTCTCCGTGAGCTTGCTCTTGCTCAACATTGTGACACCTCTTCTCTGTACATGAACACGCATTTTCAAAGAAACATTCTAACTCTCTCCGATCTGCTTGACATGTTACAAATGTTCAGGCCTTGTTCGCTATTCACCTGTTTTAGAAGTCTTATCTCTGTAGGGAATTATTATTCCTTTATATGGTTTGGTGTGTATCCATAATTGAATGGAAATGGCAGTCTCCTAATCAACAGGGACAATGGCTGATTCTAAATCGTTTGAAATGTCAGAACTTGCACTCAACGAAATAAACACAGACAAACATCAATATCCAGCATAAACGATGGAACTCATCATGCCAAATCTGTCGTCACACTAAAGGACAATTGATGAAGCTCCGATGCAAGAAGCTGTTAAAAAAACTCTCAACAATCATCATTCTCTCCAATATACTAGTCAACAGACGCGAACAAACAATCAACCTACAAAATCACGATGCCCCAGACGAAATCAAAGACACCTACATCAACAACCAAATAACACAGCTCACAAAACCCATCACGCCGCACACCTACTGCAATCTCCAGATCAAGGAACTCAGGAGCACACATACAAACCGCTATCTCCAGTTCAATTCCTAATTCAACAGTACATCTTTTCATTCCAGGCAACATTTCCATACAGCAAATTATAATCGGTAACTGACCTAACCTTCATGACATAACCTTCTCTCCCCCAGGCCAAATTAGCTTGCAGACGCTGATCCCCAACAAACGTATGACAAAATCGAAGGCAAGATTCTATTCACCATTAAACCATTAATATAATACCCTGCATCCTACTCCGTTCAAACTGGAAAATTAAAAAAAATAATTACTTCCCAGTTAACGCCACCAGGCGGGATCTTTCCGGCAATGACATATCACCCCGACTTCGATAACGAGCATTCTTTCAGATAGATTGGGGCTAAACGTTGGATATCTGTTCTTTAAAAAACTGACATGCTGCGATCACCTCTATCAATGTCTTACCATTGATTAGTGTATCCAAAGATTAAATCAGGCCAGTCCTTGTTGACGACGTTAAACTGCAACATCTGCATTGATATTGTTGTTCGAAGAGGAAGTCATTTGCTGGACATGCTATGAGCCCCAACTCTTCAGGCACACCACAGTGCTTCCAGCACCTACAATGCAGAATTTTAAAAAACTCAGATGCCGGACATATGAAAGTAAAAATGAAAGAAAATAACTGAAAATTTGATAAAACCCAGCCTCAATGTTGAAAAAAAAACGGATTGCGATCCTTGGAAAAAAACTGAAATCATATCATGCATCACACATAATCGATTAGTGGATTAACTCTTGATTATAGATGTTAATCGAACAACACGGAGTTGGACGCTGATAGCCCAGACCAGTCCTTGACAACAATAAGTAACTGAATCCCGAAAGCATGTGCACAATACGACAGACATGTCCGACTTTTAGAACAACTCTTTATTCCTTTCTAACCACTATATATAATCGACACAACTCACGTTACAAACAATCTCCTCTGATATACTTGAATATTCCAATCACACCAAGTACACTCACCCAAGTCAATGATATAATTTGTGCAGAGCTGAGGTCACAGCACTGATCCGTGTGCTGCACCAGTCGTAACTTCCTGCCAACAAGAAAATGATTCATTTATACCCATTCGGTTTTCTTTCGTTCAGGCAATTTTCTATCCAGAACATATATACTCAATATTTTTTCTTTTATTTTACAATATTTTCTTAAATCGACCGAAAAAAATACAAAGTACATTCATCCGGAACATGCAGAGTCCATCATTGTGTTTGGATCCAGAAGTGATAGCGGAGGTACTTAATAAATACTTTACGTCAGTATTCACGTCGGAAAAAGATATTGGGGATTGGAGTGGAGACTTTCAGCGGCCGCAAAAGCTTGAGCATGCAGAGATTAGAAAGGAGGTAGTGATGAAACTTTTGGAAAGCATCAAGTTAGTTATGTCGCCGGGACCGGATGAGAAGTACCCCAGGTTGTTGTGGGAGGCGAGAGAGGACATTGCAGAGACTCTGACGATGATCTTTGCGTCGTCGATGGAGGTGGGAGAGGTTCCTGAAGACTGGACGGTTGAGGATGTTGTTCCCTTATTCAAGAAGGGGAGTAGAGATAGCCCAGGGAATTATAGAACGGTAAGTCTTACCTCAGTAAGATGATGGAGAAGATCTTGAGGGCCACGAGTTATTAACATTCGGAGAGGTATAATAGGATTAGAAATAGTCAGCATGGCTTTGTCAGGGGCAGGTCCTGTCTTATGAGTCTGACTGAATTTTTTGAGGATGTGACTAATCACATCGATGAAGAGAGAACAATAGATGTAATGTATATGGATTTCAGCAAGGCTTTCGATAAGGTGCCCCATGCGAGGCTTATGGGGAAGGTGAGGAGACATGGGATCCAAGGGGACATTGTGGTGTGTATCCAGAACTGGCAGGCCCACAGAATGTAGAAAGTGGCAGTTGAAGTGTCGTATTCTGAGTGGCGGTCGGTGAACTGTGCTGTAACTCAATGGACTGTAATGGGACCCTTACTCTTTGTGATTTTTATAAACGACCTGGATGAGGAAGTGGAGGGGTGGGTTCGTAAGTTTGCGGATGACAAGAAGGTTGGGGGTGTTGTAGGTAATTTGGAGGGCTGTCAGAGGTTACAGAGGGACATAGATAGGATGCAGAGCTGGGCTGAGAAGTGGCAGATGCGGTTAATCCCAGATAAACGTGAAGTGGTTCATTTTGGTAGGTCAAATATGATGGCGGAAGGTAGTATTAATGGCAGAACTCCTGGCAGTATGGAGGACCGGAGGGATCTTGGGGTCCGAATCCATAGGACGCTCAAAGCTGCTGCGCAGGTTGACTCTGTGGTTAAGAAGGCAGATCGTGTATTGTCCTTCATCAATCGGAGAATTGAATTTAGGAGCCGAGAGGTATTGTTGCAGCTGTATAGGTCCCTGGTCAGACCCCACTTGGAGTATTGTGCTCAGTTCTGGTCGCCTCACTACAGGAAAGATGAGGAAGCCATAGAGAGGGTGCAGAGGAGATTTACGAGGATGCTGCCTGGAATGTGGAGCATGCCTTACGAAATCAGGTTGAGGGAACTTGGCATTTTCTCCTTGGAGAGACGGAGGATGAGGGGGGACCTGATAGAGGTGTATGAGATGATGAGATGTATTGATCGGGTAGATAGTCAGAGGCTTTATCCCAGGGCTAAAATGGTGGCCACGAGAGGGCACAGGTTTACGGTGCTGGGGAGCAGATATAGAGGAGATGTCAGGGGTAAGATTTTTTTCAAGAGAGTGGTGAGTGCGTGGAATGGGCTGCCGGAAATGGTGGTGGAAGCGGATACGACAGGGTCTTTCAAGAGACTGTTGGTACATGGAGCTGAGTAAAATAGCGGGATCTGGGTAGGTCTGGTAATTTCTAGTTTAGGGACATGTTCGGCACAGCTTTGTGGGCCGTAGGACCTGAATTATGCTGCAGTTTTTTCTATGTTCTATCAAAAAAGATTAAAATGCTACTAAATACATTGTGTTCAACCATACTTCGGATCACATTACTCTAAATTAATAATCACGTGCGATAGTTATTTAATAAAGAAAACAATGGAAACTTTTATTATAAAACATCTATCCCCACTTCCAAACCAAAGCTGTTTGATAAAAAAAAGAAGAAAAGGAAAAAACTAGGAAACATTAAAAAATCAGCCAATTTCTGTATTTTAGTCATCAAATGAAAGGTTTTGAAAATAATCCATAAACGGTCCCCATGGGGTTTGAACGTCTAAGATAGATTCATTAATTGAATAACGGATCTTCTCTCGATTCAGGTATGATATAACATCCCTTAACCATTGGGCATGTGTAGGCGGAATAACTTCTTTCCTTTTAAGCAACCTTCCTGCCTATTAGAGGAAAAAAAAGCCAGGAATTGTAAGTCAGAAGCCTTCAAAGTTATATCTTTTTCCTCGTGCTCTCCCAAATAATGCAGTCAAAGGATCAAGTTTAAAATGTATTTTAAAAAGCACAGAAGAAGTTTCAAACACATCTGTCCAATATTTTTTAAGTCTCTGACACGTCCATACCACGTGAATTAAAGAAGCCTCTCCGTTATTGCATTTGTCACATTAGGGAGCTCTCTCGGAACAAAAACGGGACATTTTGACTTTAGGCAAGTGACCTCTGTGGATTACTTCAAATTGAAGGAGAGGATGACGGGCACATAATGCCGAAGTATTAACAAATTAAAACATTTATTCCATGTTTCCTCAGAAATTGACACCCGCAAATCATTTCCCCAGCATTTTAACTTTATATAGTGAAAACTTTCTCATTCCAAATAACCTCGCATAAATATTAGATATTGAGCAATCGTGCAAAGGTTTCAAAGTAAAATTACATCCAATATTTTTTTTATCAGGACTCATTGGAAAAGAATGTAGTTGAGATCGAAGTACGTCTCTAATTTGCCAATATAGGGAAAATTAGTTCTTGTTAAGTTATACTTGGGAGACAATTGTACAAACGAAGAAAGGTTTCCTCCAACCATCAGATCCTAAAAGCAAGTAATACTCGTGTTTACCACTCTTTAAAAACTACATCAACATAGAAGGTTTAAAAATAATTTTTAAAATGGGACTTGACGAAGAAAAACTCAATAAACCAAATCATTTTCTAAATTGTAACTAAATCCTGAAAGCGTTTTAACTACTATTATCTGTTATTTCACTTAATGATAAAGGAAGTGAAGAACCAAACAGAGAAATAATAATTTAAAATAACAGAATTAGCTTCCGAAGAGAGCCACACTGGACAAGCCTCTTGATTAATGTAACGTGACCAAAAGGTATGATTTCGTGAATTGACTGCCCAGTAATACAACCTAAAATTAAGTAAGGCTGAACCTCCGTTCTTTTTTGTATTTCATTTTTTGTCTTCCATGTATTTCATTTTTTTTATTAGTTTTCAAATCAATACAAATGGTATATAGCATAAAAGTTTGTACATATCTTACAAAGAGATCTGGTTATCACTCAAATCTTAGATAACATAGATCATAGAACAACTACGGGACAATTCAGGCCCTTCGGCCCACAAACCATACAATAAAATATAGAAAAAATGTCCAACGATCTCTTAGTTAATGTAAAGAGCATAAAATAAATGAAAGAAAAAGGATTTATTATATACATTTTAAAAAAGAAAAAGAAACACCAAATAAATATATTAAAAAACTAAACAATATCAACTAAGCGAACAAAAATTTAAAAAAAACTGGGCAAAAATTTCTCAATAGAAACAAAGCAATATTATGTCGTCAACTCCGTTCCACCGAATTAAAAAGTTAATGAACTCCAATGGACTCCAAATGTCTTCAAATTTAAGCGAAGGATCAACAGTACCACTCCTATTTTTTTTCCGTTTAAACGTGACATAGTTTGAGAAAGCCATTGAAAGGTAGTGGGGGTATTGGATCCTTCCATTTAAGCCAAATAGATCGCTTGGCCTTTAATTTAACAAAGGCAATCATACGGTTAGCGGGAGCAGATAAATGGCCAGATTCAATCCTTGGTAATCCGAAAACTGCAGTAATAGGGTGCGGTTGTAAATCGATCTACAATACATTTGAAATAATTTTTAAAATATCTTTCCAGTATTTTTTTTTCAAAAGAGGACAGGGCCAAAACGTGTGTCAAAGAGGCCACATTCGATTTACAACTATAATATATAGGATTTATATGGTTATAAATACGAGCTTGCTTATCTTTAGACATGTGAGTCATCGGAACTACCTTAAACTGTAGAACGATTGTCTGGCACACATTGAAGATGTATTAACTAATTGAAGAATTTTCTTCCACGCCTCTGTAGGTATAGATATCTGGTGTTCGCTTTCCCATTCATTCTTACTTTGTCCAGTGACTCTAGACGTATTTTCATAATTAAATTATAAATTATTGTTATCAATCCCTTCTGACAAGGGTTAAGACTTTTTTCCCCGTCGTATCTGTTTTGTAAGGTGTTGGAAAAGAGGTAGAGTAGCTTTTTTTAAAAGAAAATCTAATTTGCCAATATCGAAAAAAATGTATTTGTTAGACAATTGTTCAAAAATGAAAAACAGTTATCGATAAATAGATCACGAAAGCACACGATTCCCTGCCTTTTTCATATGGAAAAAGCTGAGTGAACTCTGGATGGATAAAAGAAAAAAATAGTTTGAATGGGACTTGACAAGTTAAATTTATTCAATCCAAATAATTTACGAAATTGAAAACATATTCGTATTGTGTGTTATAGGGTTAGTCACATATTTACTTAATTTGGTAAGTGGAAAGGGAAGAGAAGCTCCTATAATTGAGACTAATGAGAATTAAAGTGCTGATTGGTGCTCAAGGTGTACACATTTAGGGCATTGAATTACACCTAAATATTGTAACCAAAAAAATTAGTATCTGATATTAATTGCCACTATCCTTCTTCAGTTTTTGTAAATATTTATTACTTAATCTTGGGTTTTTATTCTGCCAAATGTGTGAAAGAATTTTAGAATCAATAGTGTCAAAAATGATTTCGGGACAAAAAAATGGAATCGCTTGAAATAAATATTAAAAATCGAAAAATATTCATCTTAATTTCATTAGTTCGGCCTACCAATGATGAAGACAGTAGAGACAACTAAGTGAATAATTGTTTAACATGGTCAATTAAAGGCAATATATTCGCTTTCAATGTCCTTATGGTTCTGAGTAATTTTAATACCTAAATACGTAAAATAGTCTGTTACCAATCTAAAAGGTAATGGCCTATAAATTGGGGTTTACATATTCAATGGAAAAAGTTCGCTTTTATTAAGATTTAGCCTATAACCAGAAAAAAACACAAAACTGATCTAATAGTGATAGTACTGCGGGGATAGATTCATCTGGGTTAGAGATACAAAGTAACAGGTCATCTGCGTAAAGAGATTTTTTAACCTTCTAAAGGTGAACGTTATTTAGTCTACGATATCTGTTATTCCATACCAAAGAAGATATACTTGAATCAAGGGAGTCAAAGAAATACATAGGGATTAAAACAGGTAAAGCATGAAATAGATATATGAATTTAGGTAAACTATTGATAATAATAGAATTAATTTGGCCAATCAATGATATAGACAGGGGTGTCCAACTTGATAACACCCTTTTCACATAATACAGTCAGGTGAGAAAATTATCTTTAAATAGATGTTTATTGTGTTTGGTAATTGATACCCCCAGAATAAGTAAAATGATTTCTCACTATTTTAAGATGAAAGTTAATATCAAATGGTACCAGGTTATTCAAAGGAAGAAGGTTCGCTTTTCTGTAAGTTGAATTTGTATCCTGAAAACTGACTAAAACATAGGAGGTAACGAGGCTTCAACATTAGATACAAAAAGTAAGAATTCTTCAGCATTTAAAAATAACATTATGGTTAATACCTCTTCTGGAGATGCCAACGATGTCTTTCGATTCTCAGAGAGAAATAGGGAAAGGTTCAAAGGCCAAATCAAAGAAAGCAAAGGGCTCAAAAGGATAACCTTGTCTGCTTCCACGTTGAAGTTTAAAAGATTTATAATTTTGAAAGTTAGTAAGAACTCGAGCAGCACGTAAAGTAATTTAATACATTGGATAAAATCGGGCTCAAAGTTATATTTCCCCATTTTTTTGAAGAAGCAATACTATTCAATACCATCAAAGGCCTTCTCAGCATCGATAGATATCCATTCCGATATTTCCTCGAGAGATAATAGTTACTATCCGGTAAATGACGAATATTAAAATGAGAATATCGATGTTTAATGAAACCAGACTGATAATCAGAAATAATTAAAGGTATTTTTTCCAATCTACGAACCAGAACTTTTGATAAAATTTTAACATCCACAACATGTAACGAAATTGGTCTGTACGAAGCACATTCGGTTAGGTTCTTATTTTTCGTAACAATAATTGAAATAGAGGCGTCATAAAAAGATTGTGGAAATCGATCCAATTTAAAAGAATCCGAAGAAACAGTTCAGATGGAATACGAAGTCATATGATGCAGCTGTTTGATGTGGGGGTCCGTGGACCTTGCTGTTGTCCACGATGGCTACATCTGCAGTAAGTGCTTGAGGCTGGAGGAACTTCAGATGAGTCGCAGCTGATGAACTGGAGTCGCAGCTACAAACACTGCGCAGCATCAGGGAGGGGTAGAGTTATGTTGACATGATACATCAGGAGACATTCACCACCCTGAGAGCAGGTAATTCTGGGGTCCAGGTGGCAGATAAAATGGTGACTGTCAGGGGAGGGAAGAGGAAGAAGAGGGCAAACAGGAAGACAGAGCAGGGAACCCCAGAGGCTATTCTCCTCAGAAACAGGTTTTCCGCCTTGGAGGCTTTTGAGGGGGATGATCTGCAGGGACCGAGCTGCAGTAACCAGGTCTCTGGCACTGGGACTGGTACTGCTGCTCAGAAGGGAAGGATGGGAAAGAGACATGCGGTAGTGATAGGGAACTCGATAGTCATGGAAACAGGTAGGAGGTTCTGTGGCAGTGAGCATGAATCCCGGATAGTATGTTGCCTTCCAGGTGCCAGGGTCAGGGATGTCACTGATCGGGTCCACAGGATTCCTGAGCGGGAGGGAGAGCAGATACAAGTCTTGGTTCATGTTGGCACCAACGACATAGGGAGGAAGGGGGATGAGGTCCCGAAGAGCAAGTTGAGGGAGAGAGGCAGGAGACTGAGTAACAGGACCTCAAGGGTAGCAATCTCGGGATTGCTGCCGGTGCAACGCGATAGTGAAGGCAGGGACACGACGAGGTGGCAGATAAATACGTGGCTGAGAACTTGGTGCAGGAGAGGGTTTTAGTTTTCTGGATCATTGGGATCTCTTCTCGGGAATGTGGGGCCTGTGCAGTGAGGACGGGTTACACCCGTACCAGAAGGGAGCCAATATCCTTGCGGCTAGGTTTGCTTGGGTGGTTTGGGAGGGTTTAAACTATATTGTGAGGGGGGAGGGGACCGGAGAAGTAGGCCTGAGGAAGAAGGGGATAGGGAGAAGTTAGATTAAACAGTTATAGAGGCTTTGGGGAAGGAGAATCAGAAAACAGGCTATAAAAGTAGTAAGGTGGATGGATTGAAGTGCGTTTGCTTAAATGCAATAAGTGTCAGGAATAAGGGAGATGAACTTAGGGCTTGGATAAGTATGGGAAGCTATGATATTGTGGCTGTTACTGAGATGTGGCTGACGTCAGGACAGGAGTAGATCTTGAATATTCCTGGTTTTCAGTGTTTTAAAAGGGATAGGGAAGTGGGGAGAAGAAGGGGGGTGGCGATATTGGTCTGGGACACAGTTAGGGCTGCAGAAAGGGTGGATATTGCCGAAGGATCCTACCCAAAGTCCGTATGGGCCAACGTACGGAACACGAAAGGAGCAATTACTCTACTGGGAGTATTCTATAGGCCCCAGTTAACAGTAGAGTGAAAGAAGAGTAGATTGGCAGGCAGTGTTTGGAGAGAAGTAAAAATAACAAGGTTGTTATACTGGGAGACTTCAACTTCCCAAATATAGACTGGAACCTGCTTAGTGCGGAAGTCTTATAAGGGGCAGAGTTTGTTAAATGTGTCCAGGATGGATTCCTGACCTAGTATGTTGACAGGCGGACCAGAGGGAATGACATGTTAGATCTAGTTTTGGGAAATGAACCAAGAGAGGTGAAGGATCTATTGGTGGGGGAGCAGTTGGGGACAGTGACCATTGCTCCATAACCTTTAGAATTGTCATGGACAGGGACAGCTGCAGAGAGGACAGGAAGATACTTAATAGGAGAAGGGTGAACTATGAGGCGATAAGGAGAGAACTTGGGAGTGTAAACTGGGATGTCCTTTCAGAAGGGAAATGTACGGTAAAGATGTGGACGATGTTCAGGGATATTTTGCAGGATGTTAGGGATAAATATGTCCCAGTGAAGCAGGGAAGGAATGGCAGGGTGAAGGAACCCTGTGTTACGAGAGAGGTGGAACAGCTAGTTAGAAAGAAGAAAGCAGCATACATAATGTGTAAGCAACAAGGCTCAGACAGGGCCCGTGAACAACATAGAGTTGCGAGGAAGGAACTTCAGAAAGGGCTGAGCTAGAAGGGGACATGAAAAGGCGTTGGCTAGTAGGGTTAAGGAAAATCCCAAGGACTTTTTCACGTATGTGAAGGGTAGAAGGATGGCTGGGGTAAAGGTTGGTCCGATTAAAGACAAAGGTCGGAGGATGTGCCTGGAAGCGAAGGAAGTGTGAGAAGTTGTCAATGAACTCTTCTCTTCGATATTCACCAAGGAGAGGGTCTTGATGACACCGAAGGGACTGCTGGTAAGGGTAATGTTCACCAGGTTGTAGATATCAAGAGAGAGGATGTGTTGAAATTGTTAAATAATATAAAGACAGAAAAATTTCCGTGGCCTGAAAGAATATTCCCCAGACTGCTTGGAGAGCCATGGAGGAGGTTGTTGAACCGCTAGTAAATATCTTTGAGGCCTCGTTGTCCACGGGGATGGTATCGGAGAATTGGAGGGTGGAATAATCTTCCCCTTGTTCAAAAAAAGGTAGTAGTGATCGTCCAGTGAATTACAGACCGGTGAGTCTCTCATATGTGGTGGGTAAGCTGTTAGAAAGGATTCTAAGGGATCGGATCTATGAACACATGGAGAATCATTAGGGGAAGCCATCATGGCTTTGTGAAGGGAAGATCTTGCCTCACAAGTTTGATAGAGTTCTTTGAGGAGGTGACAAGGAAGATTGATGAGGGTTGTGCGGTGGATGTGGTCTATATGTATTTAGTAAGGCGTTTTACAAAGTTCCTCGTGGAAGGCTTCTTCAGAAGGTCAGAGGCCAAGGAATCCAGGGATGCTTGGAAGAATTCTCTAGCCTGTAGAAATCATACGGTTGTGGTGGAGGGAGTCACCTCGGACTTGAGGGTTGAGACTAGTGGAGTCCCGCAGGGATCGGTTCTGGGACCTCTACTTTTTGTTATATTTATGGATGACTTAGATGAGGGGGTGGAAGGCTGGGTTAGTAAGTTTGCGGATGACACTAAGATCGGCGATGTTGTGGATAGTGTGGAGGGCTGTCGGAGCTTACAGAGCGATATTGATAGGATGCAGAGCTGGACAGACAAGTGTCAAAAGGAGTTCGATCCGGAGAAGTGTGAGGTGGTACACTTTGGAAGGATAAACTTCAGGGCAGAGTACAAGGTAAATGGTAAGGTACTTGGCAGTGTAGAGCAGCAGAGGGATCTGGGGGTTCATATTCACAGATCACTGAAAGTTGCCTCACAGTTGGATAGGGCAGTGAAGAAGGCCTATGCGATGTCAGCTTTCATAAATCGTGGGATTGATTTTTAGAGATCCGAAGTGGTGATTCAGTTTTACAAAACGCTGGTAAGACCACACTTATGGTAATGTGTTTAGTTCTGTTCGCCGCATTAAAGGAAGGATGTGGAGGCGTGGAGAGGGTGCAGAGGACATTTACCAGGATGCTGTCTGGATGAGAGCGTATGGAATATGAGGAGAGGCTTAAGGTGCTTGGGCTTTACTCACTGGAGGGGAGGAGAATGAGAAGAGACATGATAGAGTTGGATAAAATATTGAAAGGAATAGATAGACAGCCAGCCCTTCTTTCCCAGGGCACCAATGATTAAGATAAGAGGGCATTGCTTTAAGGTTATGGGTATGAAGTTAAGGGGAGATGTCAGAGGGAGTTATTTTCACCAAGAGAGTGGTAGGTGCATGGAATGCGCTGCCTGGTGTGTTGGTGGAGGCAGATACGTTGGACAGGTTCAAGAGATTGTTGGATAGCCATATAGAAGAATGTTGGATAGAGGGATATGTGGGAGCAAAGGGTTGGATAGTGTGAGGTGTGGTTTGATAGACAGCACAACATGGTGAGCCGAAGAGCCTGTAGTGTGCTGTATTTTTCTATGGTTCTTTGGTATCGATGTATTTATTTTGGAGACAAGTGAATGAAGATGCTGGAATCTGGAGCAACAAAGAATCTGCTGGAGGAGCTCAGCGGATCAGCAGTACCTGTAGTGGAAGTAATTATCGACGTTTGGGGGTATGGACTCCTGATCCAGAGCTTCGACATGAAAGGTCGACAGTTCCCCCATACCTCCCACAGGTATGCTCGACCCACTGAGTTCATCGGTTTATTTGTTGCTGATTGAAATTATTTTGCTTCTCCTCGTTGCAATTTCCTTCTCCAAACTGCGTCTGGTACCACGAATATTCTGACAAACAGGCAGATAGTGAAAAATTTATGGTTCTCTATAAGAACATAATGGAGGAATTGAACTTTCTCATTGTGTTGGTCTTCATGGAAGAAGAGACAAGCAGCTTCCCGTTCTTTGAGGATATGAAGAACGGAATAAATAAGAGGGAATTGGATGTTCTGGTGACTTTGGATTTCCAGGTTATTTGAAAATGTCTCACACTTTGTCGATAGGAAGAGAGCACACGGCACTTGGGTTATATTATGACATGCATTTAAGACAGAAAGCAATTGGTAACATTTGGTTCTTTTTCGGATTGGGAAGCTGCAGTCTGGGAAGCCATGGCCTGATCGGCACCCAGCTATTCGAATCTACCCGGTGAGTTTGTTCGATGCATGCGCTCCTCGGTGACTTGGCCGTTTGGATTCAGAATTGGCTTGGCCGTGGAAGACAGAGGGTAGTTGTCGATGGGACTTATTCTCGCTGGAGGTCGGGGATAAGTGCTGTTCCACAGAGATCCGTACTGGGACCTCCATTGTTTCTGATGAAAATGTAAAGGGGTGGGTTAGTAAGTTCGCAGACGATACAAGGATACAGCGTGATATAGAATAGTTGCCGATATGGGTGGAGAAATTGTAAATGGAGTTTAATTCCCCAAATGTGAGGTGTCTCGTTTTTGGAGATCACATGCAATGGAGCAGTACACAGTCAATGACAAGACCTTGAACATTGTGGATATACAAAGGGATCTTGGGTTCCAAGCCCAGTGTACCCCGCAAATGACTTCATTGGTTGATAGGGTGGTAAAGGCGGCATATGACATACTTGCCTTTATGAGTCGATGCATGGAGTTCAAGAGTCGGTAAGTTTTGCTGCGGTTTTATAAAACCCTAGGCCGTAGCTGGCATTGAATTCAATTTCTGGTCGCCCATTAATGGAAGGATGTAGAGCCTTTGCAGAGTGTGCAGAAGAGATGCTGAGTGCAGAAGTGATACCAGGATGCTGCCTGGATTGGAGGGCATGTGCGATAAGAAGGCGAGGGAAACTTGGGTTGTTCTCTCTGGAGCGATGTAGGTTGAAGAGAGAGCTGATCGCGGTTTATAAGGATATGAGAGGCATAGGCAGAGCAGAAAAACAGTATATTTTTCTTAGGTTCGAAATGTCAAGTACCAGAGGGCAGGCATTTAAGGTGAGAGGTTGTCAGTTCAAAGGAGACATGTGGGACTACCTTTTCGCACATAGAGAGGTGGGCACCTGGGATGCGATGCTTGGAGTGCTAGTGGAGGCAAATGCCAGAGAGGCCAGAGATGTTGATCCGGAGCAAACTCACAGAGAGCCCAAATGCAGCACACCGATACAAGACTGGAGTCAGGATACTTCTTCAGGACAAACGCAGGCAGTAATTGGAAGGAATCTTGCCTCGGAGATCAGAAGAGGAATCCCAACACGAACTGGATCTTCACAAAGGAAT
>JARFYF010000073.1:43455-55875 GCA_030265395.1 Rhina ancylostomus
ATCGCAAGTTCCCCGACTGGCCATATTTCTTTTACCAATTTTTTGTTGAGGCATGCCGATAATTTACGGACATTATTCTCATTTTTTCGGATCGTCTTTACATAACTCTGATAGTGGGGTATTGGACACAGAATTATCGAGAGTTTGTCCCACTTTTTTTCCAACCGTCCCGTACAAATCGCTGGAATTTTCTATCAGATCGGTCTCTTTCCCTCGCCCTCTTCAGGTTCCTGACCTTCTCGCGGGGGCATTCCTCTCTTAAGATCCAGTCTAAAGCAGGATGGTAGTACCGGAGCAGTGATCCCAAAACATAGAGCTCAAAACCTTAAAATTCACAAATTTAAAACCCGAACGCCAAACCCAAAACTGGGGACTCGAACCCTGAATACGAAACTAACTGGGGACTGTAACCCCGACCTGAAACAAGCTGGGGACTCGAACCCCGAAACTGAAATTAACTGGGGACTCGAACCCCGAAATCCTGTTACCTGTGGCAATCAGACAGGTTCGTAAGGAGTCCGTCAGAGGATATTCGATAAACGAAGGGATCGATCAGGTGTCCGAGTCTCTGAGAGGAATCAAGGTGAATCTTACGATGTGGGCCCTTCCGTCTCAGGTAGTTGTTATCTCCGTCAATCTCTCACGACGTTTCCGAAGCCTTGTCTTGGACTCCTGGCAGACTCGCCAAATTGTTGTCCCGATTTTGAGTTCCCACTTCTGTCCGCTGTAAAGTAGCACCGTGCCACAAGGTTGGATCGATAAAGCGCGTTTATTGGCAATTTACTGCAGGAGAATTCTCCTCAAACTCTCATGCAGAGTCTTTATCGGATGTCTCCGCAGTCCAAAGCAGAAGACAGTAATTTATACAGGTATTTCCAGGTACACTTAATGAATTCGGCTCCACGAGTTTCGGTCAGGCCTCAGAGAACCAAAGATAGACATCGCACCTATTGTCCAGCATTATTAAGTTATAATCAAGAGATTCAAAGACAGGTATCACCCTCATTGTGTAAAACAAACTTCCTCCAGTCTGTTTATTACACCGGAAACCCTCACCGTCTAATATATTAGTCTGCCACCAAGGTCCCGACAACAGCAATTATCACCCAGCTTGAGTCAGTAGCTTGCTTGCTCTTGCTTGTAAGTTATTTCTCCATCAGCTGCATGTTCAGTTACAGTCAGTCACAGTTTCTTTACCCTTCACTTCCTCACCAGGGCCCTAATATCCCTCGATATTCGAGGTTCCGTGAAACAGTTAGCGTTGTTTTTTTATTCTAACGGGAACATACACATTCGGTATTCTCAATATTTCGCTTGTAAAGGTCTCCCACTTTCCAAGAATCTTTGCTGGAAAACTGGTCCCACCCTCTCCCTAGTTGTCCTCTTTCTCTTGACGTGTATATAGAATGCCTTCGGATTCTTTTTAATCGATGTGCCATGGGAATTTCAAGGTTCTTCCAGGCTCTCCTTATACCCTCCTTGTTCTTTTATATTTTCTTGAAAATCTTCAAGGACTCTGTTTTATGCTAGCTTCTTGAACTTCCAACAGAACACAGAACATAGAACGTACTGCACGGTACAGCCCCTTCGGCCCGTAATTTTGTGAAAACATTTTATCCTGCTCCGAGATCTATCCAACCCTTCCCTGCACATAGCCGCATATTATTCATTTGCCTATCTCAGATTCTCATAAATGTCCCTAATGTATCCGCTCCCACAACCACTACAGGCAATGAGTTCCACCCACCGGACACTCTCTGTGTAAAAAATACCCCTGATATCCCCCTTATATCTTCCACCAGTCACCTTAAAATTATATCCCCCCATGTTAGCCATTGTCGCCCTGAGAAAAAGCCTTTGACTGTCCACTTGATCTATGCCTGTTGGACACGTCTATAAGGTCACCTCTCATCCTCCTTTTCTCCAAAGATATAAGCCCGAGCTAGCTCAACCTCTCCTCATAAGACATGTTCTCCATTCTAGGCACCATCCTGGTAAATTTCCTCTGCACCCTTTACAAAGCTTCCACATACTTCCTATAATGAGGTGACCAGAACTGAGAAAAATACTCCCAAGTGTGGTCCAACTCGAATTCCATTGACTTGCAAAATTACCTCGCGGCTCTGGAACTCACTACCCCTACTAATGAAGGCCAACAAACCATACGCCTTCTAAACAACCCTATCGATCTGCCCGGAAACCTTGAAGGATCGACGGACGTGGACCCCAAGATCCCTCTGCTCCTACACACTGCTAAGAGTCCTGCTATTAACCTTGCATTCCGCTTCCGAATTCAATCTCCTAAACTCTATCAGTTCACACCATCTTTTCCCTGTATCCAATGCCTCCTGACTCTCTGAATAAGCCTTCCATGAGGAACGGTATCAAACGGCTTTCTAAAAATCCATGTACACCACTTCCATTGCTCTACTTCGATTGAGGGATTGGAGTTTGAGGAGATTCGGTATGCCATCAAAGCCTATTGTAAATTTCTATAGATGAAGGAAGAGAGCATTCTGATGGTCCGTGGACTCCAATGCACAAGATTAAAAGAGCCTGTCATAGGTTGTGGAGTCAGCCAGCTCCATCACCGGAATAATAACACCCCACCTCACTATCGAGGACATTTTCAAGAGGCGGTGCCTCAAGAATACGGCATCTATCACTGAGGAGCCTCACAGTCCGAGAAATGGCGTTTTAATTACGAGCATCAGGAAGCACGAAGACCCTCACACAACGATCCAGGAACGGCTTTTTCCACGATACCATCAAATTTATGAACTGCCAATGAACACGACCTGATTGTTGCTTATTTTGTACTTTACATTGATTTCATAACTCTCTCAGTTTTATGCCTTTGCACTACACTGCTGCAGCAAAATAACACATTTCACGGCATATAAGACGGTGATAATATATTGTTTCTGATTGTGAAGATGCCTGCGATCTACCGTGACCTGGCCACTCAGATTCAGAAGTAGCTTGTTCATAGAATACAGAGGGTACTGATCGATACGAAATATTCTGGTTGCCGTTCTGTGACTATTGGCGTGGCTCAGGGACCGCACTGGTACCTTTGATGTTTGGCGGAGCATTGGCAGATGGATTTTAATCTTGCCACATGATCGGTGTCGCGCTTTTGGAGAACAAATACAACCTGACTGTACCCTTTTAATGGCAACGCCCTCAACCGTATTGATGGACAGAGGGATGTTATGGTAGACAACCATAGCACTCTGAATGTGGCTGCACAGGTTGATAGGTCGGAAAATAGGCCATATGGTATGTCTGCCCTATTCGTCCCGTCACTTAATTCGAAAGTCGGAATGTTATATCGCTGCTGTTTGAAATTCTGGTCATGCCGAATCTTGAGTATTAAATTCCGTTCTGATGGCCTGGTTCAAGGAAGAATGTGGAGTATCCGAAGAGGGCGCAAAAGTTTCAGGATTCTACTTGGATGAAAGGGCATGTGCGCTGGGAGAAGTTGGACAATCCTGGATTGTTTTATCTGGAGAGTCGGACGTTGAGGGGAGAATAGATAGCAGTTCATAAGATTACGAGAGGCACAGGTAGAGTAGAAAGCTGGTATCTTTTTACCAGGGACGAAATGTCTGATACAAAAGTAAATGCCTTTAAGATGAGAGACGGCAAATTCAAAGAGAATGTCTGTGTCAGGTGATTTACGCAGTGGGTGCTAGGTGCTCTGTCAGATGTGGCGGTGGAAGGAATTACGATTGGGCCACATGGATGTACAGGGAATGGGGGATTCTGGACATTGTGTCGGCAGGAATGATAATTTCAGTTAAACATTTAAAAAAAACTTGTTTAATTCGTCCAGCATAAGATCGTGGGCCGAAGAGACTGTTCCTGAGCTGTACCTCGTTTTCTAACCCAGGTCTCTGAATCTGTGAATACAAACCTCAAACAGCGTGACGTAATTCTGCCGAGAAGGATCGACTTCAGATAATTTACTGTCAACGGTCGATCTTTTCGTCAGAAACACGTGTGCACGAACTCACAGATGCAAAGAAAAACATATTTGCAGCGGAATCACAGACACATCGCGTTTCTAAGTAGCATTCTCAAGTAAAAACAAATTAAACATGAATTATACACAATTTTCCAAAGGAAAATTCTCATTTGGAACAAAAGAATGTCACAGAGTCGAGACGATATTCCTCTCAGTTCACAATTTCTGGCCCAATCTGCCTCCCCCGCCCCCCCCCAGTTTGTTTGGCGTGGCATAGACGGAGTTGGTTCAGGCAGGGGCGGGTCGCGGATTTCTCAGCTCCATAACGCACTGAGTGCATCTTCCAATGAGAGTGAGGGGAGATTTCACCACCTTCTTCAGCTGCTCCCTGAACTTGGTGTGGGTCATCGCGTAAAGAGCCGTATTTGTGCAGCAACTCAGGAGCTGCAGCATGAAGCTCAGTTCAATTAAGGTATCAGGTGGACGCCCAGCTTCAGAAACGTGATACAATCGGAGCCACAAAGAATTCACCGTAAACAATGCCCACAACGAGGAAATTTCCTGACACAACCAACAGTAAAATGAGGGCTTTCTTGCGGCTCTGCATCTCCGGGTCTCTGGGACTTTCCCCACTGCCGTGCTTCCGGAGTCTCCTGAGGGCTCAACTCGCCACTAAAACGTTTCTGATGGTCAAAGCTGTGAGCACGAGAATGAGGGCAAATGGGATCACAGGTGTGAGGACGTAATGCAGGAACTCGACTGCGGTCCAAACCACCGAGCACAGAACGTCGCCTCTTGCAAAGCAAAACCAAGGAAAATAATCAAACACATACTCTCCTGAGAGCATAAATACCAGAACATGTCCTTTAAAGAGATCAGCACTGTCACCATCCTCAGAACCACAGCCACTGTTCTCCCGGTACAAAATTTCGCTTTCAGCTTCTGACAACGAATGGCCACAAACCGATCGAAGGTGAAAGCGACGGCGAACCAGACAGAACAGTCGGTGACAGCGTAAAGCAGGACGGCGTGGATATCACACACGGGGATGTACCGCTGGAAACCAATCGCTTCCCAATAAATAATCGGAATCTGCTTCTATCAGGTCGAGGGCAACGACCAATAAATCCGCCGTTGCCATGGCCACCAGGTAGAGAGTGACGCCTTTGGAGAGACCGTAATTTCCCTGCGACAGGACCACAATCGTCAGCACGTTCACGTGCGAAATAAACACGACAGCGAGGTCAGAACAACGTTAGCAGATTCATAGAGGGGGGGATCAAATGTAGAAACCTCTTATTCGATTCAGAGTTGGAAGTAGTTTTACCCGACACCGGGGTTGTCTGCTGAATACAGGGATGAAAGATCACTGAAATCAACCGGTGGAAAATATCGGCATCACCTCCACCAAAAGACAGGTGAGAAACGTTAGTTCCGTAGTCCGGTAAATATGCCTGACACTGAACAATTCATTACGTTTCCAGTTAATAAAGTACATAGTCCTCACGATCTGAGCTTCGGTTGAGGGAGAGGTGATATATTGACTTGGTCATTATGCGGAATCCGCCGAGGCTCCTGATTCTGATCATTGCTCAGTGCTCTGCGAAAGCGTCGCTGATCATTTTGTGGTGACCGGGGGTCAGTGTAGGTTTGGAGACACGATCACACTTCTTGCTCTTTATCCAGCGACTTTGTGTTAGTTGTGGTTAATTCAGCCCAGGGTTCTCCCTCTATTTATTACCCTGTGAGCCAGCGTTAGTGTGTCGGGGCCGCCACCTGCTTCTGGCTGTGAATATGACGCAGACACACTGGAGATTATGGCGAACTTTGCCCAGATCCCCGGCGGAGCAATATGATTCAGCCGCACGTTGTGCACAGCAGGGGCATAGGGGCGGTAGGAAACTACTAGAGCTTTCAGATTGAAATTAGACCATGATCAACACAACAATATCAGTTTACTGATTGCCGCAGAGAGTTCCGACAGCTGGGATCACCAGACACGGCAACAGTAAGGAGAGCGTGAGTTACAGCAACGGCAGTGCAGATAACAATGGTTTATCGGACAAATAACTGCAGCTGGGGACGTGTCAGAAACATAAGACGATAACATCGAGAAACGAAAGATAAACCACACGGAGATAAATGCGTTGGTTAAGGCGTTGATCCCAGCACACGGACCAGGTCTGTGTGTGACATCTCGCTAAAACGGAGCTCAGTTGTTGAAACGTTCCGCTGTATGAACCTGCACACATAATGAACAGTCCACCGACCGGACCACTTTCATGGAACTCGTAACCACTTCTTCTCACCTGTTTGTTGGTTGCGACAGTGAATTACCTGGAACAGCAACAAGAGCGATGCAGGGATAGTAGACGGGCTGAATAGTCATGACTAAATAGAAGATCCGATCGCCTACTTTTATCCAAGGAGAATCCGAAAAAATATAGTCAACATACGGGAAGGCACGCTTCCCCATCGTAACATCCCACTCTCCTGTTTCCCCATCCCGAGCCATTCCTGCAATACCTCACTACAATGTTCCCAGATGCAAGTCGGTGACTAGACGTTCACAATCCACTATTTAGAGATTCCATTGATTCATGTAACATCCCACATGATTGTTCGCAGCTCCCCAAGTACTTTATTCCTCTGTGTAGCTGCTTCTTTCAATGACGGAGGGGCTGCTCCCACTGACACTGTGAGACTTCCTCGAAAGGAACAGTTTTTAAAAGCAGCGGGGAAAAACCTGGTGACACAATCGGGCTTCGTGCAGAGGGACATTAATTGCACTCACTGATCAAACATCTACGGTTAACCCTTTTGCATCCGGACAGCTGGAGAAACACATACAATGAGCATGTGATTTAGGTGATGATATCCAGGATTTATGTCCACCCAAACTCTCTACCTTATGATCTTCCTCGTTATGACCTTTCACCTTTCTGACTGCCTGCACAGTACTTTTTCTGTAAATGTAAAGCTGTAATCTGAATTTCATTATTGTTTCACCTTGTACTACCTCAAACACTATTGCAATGATTTTAACTGTATGAACGGTGTGCAAGACATTTTTGTCTTCACGTTAACTTGGAACATGTGACCATAATCATCCAAATTAGCACTGCTCAGTGAGATTGACACCTCGGGTCAGGCAGCTCTCTGAATGGTGTCCGGGCGTGTTATCCGGAATTCTGTAGTCTTTGAACAGTTCCCTCAAAGTGAAAGAACCAGACGAATCCTTTCTGTGATGAGAGTATGGAGATAGAAACTCGGGAACTTTAAGTAATTTAATCCGAGGTCACTGCGAGGGGGTAGCTGGAATGCATGATTCAGACTCTGATGACAGACACTTTAGAAATTCTGCTGGGTCAATTTGTTTTATTGCAACAATCTATGTAAAAATTCGACCCATCAGATCCTGTTTAAAATACATTCAACTCACCTTCATCCCATAACATCTTGTTTCTCACGCGCCTACATGGGACCAAAGATTTTTTATATCAATAATGTGCCTTTCATAATCTGGCCGATTTCTTTCAGATCACCACGCAGCGGAACAAGCCCAGCGCATCCAATCTGTCGCCATAACCTCCAATCCAGGCAAAACCCAAGCGATTCTCCTCTGCTCTCTCCACAGTAGAATGACATCCCTCCTGTGCTGTATGACCTGAATTACACACACTGTTATAAATGCAGGTCGCACCATCGCGTTCCATTTTATATTCCATGTCCAGACCTATGAAGACTGGCAAGCCGCATGCCTTCCTCACCACCTTGTCAACCTCTACAGCCACTTCAGGGAGGTATCCACTTGCACCCCAAGATTCCCTCTGTACTTCAACACCTTTGACAGTCTTGCCATTCACAACGTTTTGTCTCTTTATATTTGATCTCCTAAAGTACTAAATCACACATTTGACAGGATTAAGCTCCATCAGACTTTCCGCCCACATCTGAAACTGATATGTATCACGGTAGTGTAGCTGTTTGCGTAACAATATGACAGTGCCAGCGACACGGGTTCAATTCCGACCGCTGTCTGTAGGGGCAGTTCTCCCCTTGTCTGCGTTGGTTCCCTCCTGGTGCTCCATTATTCTCCCACAGTCCAAAGACGTATAGGTTCGGAGCTTTGGGCACGCTTTGTGGCGGCAGAAGAGTGGCAACACTTGTGGGCTGCCCCCAGAACACTTTGCACAAAAGGTGCATTTCATTGTGTGTTTCGATGCACCTGTGACGAATAAAGATATCTTACCTTATTTTTGGCAATCTTCTGCACCATCAACAATACCAGCAATCTTTGTACCATGTGCGAACTAACTAACTCGCCGATCCACTTTTTTCATCCAGGATATTTTGATATATGACAAGGAGCATCGTTCCCTCTAGTGTGCCCTGCAGCACACCACTTGTCAATGACCTCCAGACAGAATAGGCCACTGACCCCCTGTCTTCAACAGGCAAGCAAATTCTGAATCCAAACAGTCATTTCTCCGCCGATGGCACGCACCTAATCTGGATAATCCTGCGATGAGGGACGCTGCAAAATGTCTGATGAAAATCCAGGCAGACAATATCAACATCCCCACTTTCATCAGCGAAATTTTCCATTTCGTATACATATCTTTCCCCGCACGAATCCATGCTGTCTGTCCCTAATTAAGCCAAGGTTTCTTAAATGCCCATAAATCCCATCCTTAAGAATCTTCTCCAATAACTTCCCTCCCACTGATGTGAGAATCACCGATCTATAGTTTCCAGGAATATTCCTATTTCACTCAAGAAACAACATTAATTCCTCGGTATTCCTCGTGCACCTCGTCAGTAGTAGGTGTGGACCCGAAGATCTTGATTAAAGCTTCTTCAATCTCAAGACTTGGCTCTCTCAATGACATGGGGTTTATTTTATCACGCTCTGGAGACTTAACTCTTCTGGCATTTTATACTTTCAGCCTCGGATAACTCTGACTATCTGGTGTCTTTTAAATCTCTCCCCTCTTTCTCTGTATGTGCCCTCTGGTATCGGAATCCCCAATCCTGATAGGAAATGTCTATGACCGTTCATCTGATCCATACCCCACGTGATTTTATGAACTACTATGGGTTCACCCCTCATTCCCCTGCGCTACAGGGAATAAAGATCCTGCGTGGCCAGCCTCTCCCTGTGGCTCGTGCCCTCTTGTCCAGGCAGCGTCTTCGTCAATCTTTTCTGCGCCATCTCCAGCATGACATTATCTTTCCTATAACAGGGTGACCATCAAGGAACACAATACTCCAAGTTCGGCGTTACCAACCACTAGATCAAATGGAACATAATGTCCCCATTCCTGAACTCGATGCCCTGAGTGAGGAAGGCCAGCATGCTAACGCCTTCTTCATCACGCTGTCTACTTGCGCAGCAGCTTTCAGCGAACTTGTCTTCCCAGATCCCTCTGCTTCGCAGCATGCGTCTGGTCCCTGCCTTTCACTGTTTAGGTCATACCCTGGTTTGACTGTCCAACGTAGTCACCTTATACTTATCGAAGTTGAAATCCATTTGCCACTCCGCAGCCATCTCCCTAACCGAACAAGATCCCTTTGCAAGTCATTGCAACTGCTTCACTCCTAACAAGACTCCCGAATTATGTATGATAAGCAAAGTTGCTAATCGTGCCATGCATATTCACATCCAAATCATTTACAGACATAATAAATGACCGAGGTCCGAACCCAGACCCCTGGGAAACCCCTATTCATAGGCTTCCAGGGGGATAATAGGACTTCACCAATCTCTCTCTCCTAATCATCGAGCTAATTCTGAATGCACCATGGTAGCCACCCTGAATCCCATGCGACCTCAACTTCCAGATCATCCTGCCATGCAGGACCTTGTAAACGGCCTTACCAACGTCCATAACATCCACTGCCCTTCCTTCCTCTATCCCCTGGGTAGCCTCTTCGAAAAAGTCAAAAACATTTGTCAGACATGACTTTGAAAAGAAAATCCGTGCTGACTGTTCCTTATCAATTCTTGACCATCCGATTGATGGTATATTTGTCCCGCAGAATTCTCTCCAGTAACTTTCCTACAACTGAAGTCATGCTCACTGGCCTTCAGTTCCCTGGCCTGACCTCGCTACTCTTCTTAAACAATGCAACAACTTTGGACACCTTCCAGTCTTTTGGAACTTCAACATGGCTAACAACGAAGTAAATATCTCCGCAAGAGTGTCTGCGATTTCTTCACTGGCCTTCCAAAAGTTTCAGCTGTGTACTTGGTCAGTCCCTGGGGATCTGACCATCTTGATATGCTTTAAGTCTGCAAATAACTCCTTCCTTGTCATGGGGATATAATCCAAGACCTCATTACTTATTAAACTAATTTCCCTGGCATCCATGATATTCTCCCTTGGGAACACTAAGGAAAAACAGACCATAGAAATCTCAGCCATCTCCCAGGTCTCCTCACATAGGTGGCCCTAGGGGTCTTTCAGAGGACATGCTCTCTCCTTCGACACCATTGTACTTGCAATGTAATTGAAGATCCTCGGGATTATCCTTCTCCCTGCTTGCCAAATCAATCTCATACCCTCTTATTTGCTTGTCTGATTTCCCTCTTCATCCCGGTTTTTAAATTTCTATATTCCGCTGGGGATTCCTTTGTACCCAGCTGCCTAAACGCGACGGACTCTTCCTTCTTTTTTCCTGAGCAGGCATCGTTATCTCTCGTCAGCCAGCGTTCCATGAACTTGGCTCATATCCCCTTCACTCTTTCGGGAACATGCTGCCTCTAGAGCCCTTATAGGACCTTTTAAAACGCCCCGACCCCACTAACCAACTGTTCCTTTGCCTGTATAGAGAGTCGCTCAGTAAACCCCAGCTAGATCCTGCCCAATGCCCACAAAGTTTGCCCTGCTTCAGTTCAGGAGTTTAGGCAGTGAAAAGGCAAGTTGGGAAGGGCAGGGAAAAGTAGAGAGAGAAGCAGGAACGTGAATCGCGGAACAGTTACTGGAGGGAGAAGGACGATATGGCAAATATTGTGGAGGAGATAGGAAATGTAGCCCAAGGCAGAAGAAACACAGGTTAGATAGGCGCTAAATTGATGGGCAGTTGGAAACTGCTGATACAAATCCCATCTGCTTGCACAAGGCCCTGACCTTCTTCAATGACATGACGATAGCGTCGCTGTTTATGTGGAAATGATATTGTGACTGATTCCGACACGCTAGCAATGCGGCGAATAACAATGATTAATGTTCACAAAGAGAGAGAATCTATGTGCATCCTGTGCATAGAAAGGAAACACAGATGATATCGGTTACGCGGAATGGTAAAATTCTGTTCTCAGGCCATTGGGTTCGAGGCTATCCAGGCTGCATGTCGGGTGTTGTTCTTCTTGTTTAGATTGATCTTGCAGCAAGACGGCTTTCTGCGTTGGATGTGGTATTATTTTCTTAATTCTTAATCGTCTTCAGGTGTTTGTTATTTCTGTTCGTCTGATGGTTATTTTGCTTTGAGTAACTACTTGGTGTTATGGTTATTCAATTTCTGCGGTTTTATCGGTCTGAAATTCTGCATCGCATGACGTCATTAGTGGCCCTGAGTTCCTGCGTTTAGTTGAAGTATTGTGTTAGTTACCCGATAGTTTGCTCAGAAGCTGTCCGCTGAACAGGGAAAAAAAGTGTTTTATTTCCTTGAGGTGCTTTGCTCTCCTGCATTCTCCAGTATCAGCTGCTTTTCTGTCGTTTTCAGGGCCTGACTTATTCGAGAATCTTTCCTGGCTGGAACGCTCTTGAATGTTGCAATGCATTATTGGTTTCAGGTCCTTGATAGACCGGATATATCGTATGTCGCGATAACGATATAATTTAGCATCTTGAGCTATTGTTCTTTGATAGCGTTTTAGTGAATGGATTTTCTGTACAAAAGGGTGATATGAGGCCCTGAGGACATCTACGACTTGGGGGAGTTATTTTGTGTTTCCCTGTCGTTGCATTTTGTATCTGACGTGATGTCCTTTGCGCGTCTGGTGTTCTGTATTCTGTTCCGATATTCTAACGACCTGAGAAGCTTTTGATTTTAAGTAATTTATGACTTTAAGATGTTGTACTCGTTTGAAAACTCCTGTGAATCCGAGAGGATAAATTATTTGAGTTATTATGACTTCAGCTGTTAACCTCTCTTGTTAACACAAGACCTATTGATCTCGCATGCACTGTGGTTAAGATGTACTTTGAGATGATTTGTGGAGTGGCTCTCCTAATTGCGGCGCGGTGCTGCTCGGTTGTAATACTTCAATGTGTCATGGTTCTCAGTTCTGGCCCTCAATTTGGCTCCATTAATACCTTGTTGTCCAGCACATGGATTTCCATGCTGGACTGATTAGATAACAGTACACACCTGAGCCCCATCAGGGGCCTAGCATAAGAACCTGTGGTTCTCTGGCACTAATTGCCAGAGTATTGGTCTACCTT
>JARFYF010000073.1:55975-77442 GCA_030265395.1 Rhina ancylostomus
CAGGCAGTAACTGGAAGGAATCTTGCCTCGGAGATCAGAAGAGGAATCCCAACACGAATTGGATCTTCACAAAGGAATAGAGAACACAGGACTGCTCTCGAGTTAACCTACTCTAAACAACTGGAACCAAAGTATACCTAAAGGTAGACCAATACTCTGGTATCTAGTGCCAGAGAAACAGAAGTTCTTATGGTAGGCGCCTGATGGGGCTCAAGTGTGGTTTGTTATCTAATCAGTCCATCATGGAATCCATATGCTGGACAACAAGGCATTAAAGGAGCCTAATTGAGGGCCAGAACTCAGAACCATGACAATGGTGGATTTCTTTCAGATCACCTCGCAGGGAAAACAAACCCAGCCCATCCAATCTCTCGCCATAACCTCCAATCCAGGAAAAATCTCAGCCATCCTTCAGCACGTTCTTCCCAGTAGAATCTCATCCTTACGGTACTGTGCTGAAAAGAATTGCTGCGATTCATCCACTGTCCAAAATACGGGTTGCACCATCACGTTCCATTTTGCATTCCATATCCAGAGGTATGAAGACTGGAAAGCAGAATGCCTTGCTCACCACGTGATCAACTTCTGCATCCATTTTTGGGCGGTCTGAACTTGCACCCCAAGATCCCCCTGTTCTTCAACAGTGTTCAGTGTCTTGCCATTCATAACGTATCGTCTTTTTACTTTCGATATCCCAAAGTGCAAAACCTCACATGTGGCAGGATTTAACTCCATCAGATATTTTTCCCACCCATATTTACAACTGATAGGAATCACACTGCACCATTTGGCAATCTCCTAGACAATCTGCATCGCTACCAATCTTCGTATCGTCTTTCGATCCACATTCTCATCCAGGATATTTTAATATATCACAAACAGCATTGGTTCCTCCACGGATCCCTGTGGAACACCTCCTCTCAGGGACCTCCAGACAGAATAAGTCCATCGACCACTACCCTCCGTCTTCTATTGGCAAGCGAATACTGCGTCCAACAGCAGGTCACAGTGGATTCCACACATCGTAATCTTCTGGATGAGCTGACCACGAGAGACCGTGGTAAACGTCTTCCTGTAATCCATGAAGACAACATCCACATCCCTACTTTTATCAACGAATTATATCACCTCCTTCAAGAACTTAATAAAGTTAGTAGACATGTCTTGCCCCGTATAAATCCACGCTGTTTGTCTAAAATTAAGCCAAGGTTTCCCATTATGCTCATCGATCCCATACCATAGAATCCTCTCCAATGTCATCCCTACCACTGATGTGAGAGCTACTGGTCTACAGTTTCTAGGAATATCCCTTGGCTGACGGAACAACATTTGCACTTCGCCATTCCTCGTGCACCGCGTCAGTGGAGGGTGAGGACACGAAGCTCTTGATCAAAGACTCTTCAATCTCATCTCTTGCATCCCTCAATAACATGGGTTTAATCTCCTCAGACTCTGGGGACATTTACTCTCGCATTTGATATTTTCAACCTTGGATAAAGACTCAATGTGGATTATCTATCCTCTCATAACGAGACATTTCTGTCAGATCGCCCTTCAGCCTCCAAAACTCCAGAGAAAGCAATACAAATTTGTCCACCCGTTTCTTGTCGAATCCACGCAATCCACGCAACATGTTGGTGAACATCTTCTGCCACATTTCTGAAACTTCCATATGGCTTTAATAGTATGACCACCAGAACTGCACTCAGCAATCGCAATGTGACACATTTCTTCTTAAACAGTTGTAATATATCTTTCCAATGTTTTCACTTAACCCCCCGACGGATGAAGGTAAGCATCCCGTACGCCTTCTTTAGGATCCTATCTGCTTGCGTCGCCACTGTCGGGAAGCTGTGCACTTGAACCCCAATATCCCTCTGTACGTCCGTGCTGTTTTCTTGCCATAAACTGTGTAATCTCCCCTTGCACTTGATATCCCCAAAGTGTAACACCTCACACTTGAACGGATTAAACTACCCCTGCAATTTGTCCGCCGATCACTTTAACTGATCTGTATTCCTTTGTATTCTTTGACAGCTGTCTACATTGCCCACGACGCCACCAATCTTTGTGTCATCTGCAAAATTACAATCCCACCTACCTAAATTTTCATCCAAATAAGAATTTGGATGAAAAAGAATTGAAAATCCACTAATCTCTGAGTGACATCACTGATCGTGGAGCGTCGGAGAATCGAGATGCAAGGAGGGAGGATGGGAAAAGATTGAGCGAGGAGAGGGGTGAGATGAACGGAATGCAGGAGTCATGAAGTCGCAGAATAATACAGCACGAAAGCAGACCCTTCGGCCACATTACTCCAAACTGACCACAGGATCACGTCTGCTTTTCCAGTTAGCCGCTTTCAGACCCTAACACTGCAACCTCTACGCAGTCCAAATTAAGTGTTGCAATTGTGCCCTCCTCAACACATTCCTCGGGCAGATCATACCAGGCACTCACTGCCTTCATTGTAAAGAGGTTAACTGTCACGTACCTTTTAAATATACTCCCTCTTATCTAGTGTCTGTACCCTCTAGTTTTGGATTTCCTGACCCCAGGGGGAAACACCATGACCCATCATGATTTTATAAACTTCTATGAGGTCACCCTCATTCCCCTCCGGTCCAGGGAAAAATAGCCAGCGTGGCCAAACTCTCCTTGTGACTCAGGTTCTCTCCTCCAGGCAGTGTCGTCGTAAATCTCTTCTGCACCATAACCAGCTTGACAGTGTCATTCCTGTTACAGGGTGACAACAACTGTACATAATACCAAGTGCGACCTGAACAACGACTGAAATAACTGGAACATAATGTCCCGACTCCTGAACTCGATGCGCTGACTGAGGAAAGCCAGCATGCTAATCCCATTCTTCATCACACTGTCTACTTGCGAAAGCGCTTTCAGTGAACTGTGCACTTGCATTCCCAGACCTCTCTGTTTCACAACATTTGTCAGTGCTCTGCCATTCACTGTTTAAGTCCTGCCCCAGTTTGACTGTCCAAAATAATCACCTTACATGTAGATAAGTTGAAATCTATTTGCCACTCCTCAGTCCATCTCCTAAACTGATCAAGGTCTCTTTGAAAATCATTGTAACCTGCTTCACTCTCAACAAGACGCCCAAATTTAGTATCATCAGCAAAGTTGTTAATTGTCCATTCATGAACCATGTCCATTCATAACCAAATCATGTATATAGACAATGACTGACAAATGTCCCTGCATAGACGCGTGGGACACCGCAACGGTCACAGGGTTCCAGCCTAAGAATTATTCATCAACACTATCTGTTTCCCATCATCGAGCTAATCCTGAATGCATTTCGGTAGCTCTCGTTCGAGCCATAACCCGGCAAGTCCTCTCCATGTCCAAATCGCTCCGAAATGTTGCAATTGTACCCACCTCAACAACATCCTCTGACAGCTCATTTAAGGTATTCACAACCCCCTGTGTAAAGTGGTGAATTCTCAGGTCTCTTTCAAATCTCTCTGCTTTTATCTTCGCTCTCTGCCCTCTAGTTTTGGACACCCCTACTCTGGAGGAAAAGACTACGATCGCCCACCTTATCCATCCCCTTCGTGACTTTATCAACCGATGAGGTCACCCCTCATCCCCCTGCTCCGTAGGGAATAAAGAGCCAGCCAAACTCTTCCTGGGACTCAGGCTCTCTAGTCGAGGCAGCGCCCTCGTAAATCTCTTCTACATCATCTCCAGCTTGACAGTGACTTTCGTAATACAAGGTGACGACAAATGAACACAATACTTCAAGTTCCGCCTCACCAACGACTTATGCAACTGGAATATAATGTCGCTCTTTTGCCATAATATTATAATATAGCTCTTTTAATTGAAACATTGCCTCATTTTCAGCCAGTACTAATTTCTTTCAGTTCCTCATTCGTTCTCGACATATGATACTCTGGTCTCTGCACTAATTATGGAGATGCCAAAAGAAATTTTCAAACTTCTGTTGGGGTGGAGGGGCAGAGGAAATGTGTCACACTGTTTACTAATGGATCAAAGAAACAAGCTGCTTATCCATTAGCCTAATGCGTGTCGTCAGGCAGTTGCTCGAATATATACCGGCAGTGTGCCTGCCAACAAATCTTCGGAAGATATGCAACGGAACTGAGTAGAATCTGCATGGCTATGTGAAAGGTAAAGTAATCATGACTAATCCATTGCAGTTACTTAAGGCTTCAATGGGATGATGAAGAAGCAGTGGGTTGGTGTCTTTGGATCTTCATTGGACTTTTGATCAATCGCATATAAGAGATCGGTCGGGAGGGTTAGAGTACAAGGAATTATACAATTATAAAATCATAAAGGGCCGAGATGACGAAAATTCACAACCAGGGTTGGGGAATCTAGAACTCGTGGGCACATGTTTGAAGCAAGTGACGAAAGATTTCATTGTAAAAGCTTAAACTTTCACCCAGCTTGATTCCTCAAGGCAGCTGCAAACACGAATATATTACATTTAATTCACTCTGGTCAATTGTTCAGATAGTTGTGCATAGTCATCTGGATCAGATCAGCGGGGAGAAACAGCACTCATCACATGCAGTGGGAGACATAAGTGTTAATAACTTTTCCGGGCCGGGTGAGGTCTATCCCAGTTTGCAAATGAGATGAAAGAACAGGGTCCTGGCGGAAATATGGACGGGAGAGGACTGGAGATTCAGGAATGCGTGCAAGTCAATGGTACAAGCGTAATAACGTTTTGGGACGGACTAGAAGGGCTGAATGGCCTGTTTTCCGTGATGTAGTGTTCTATGGTTCTATGGTTCTTTGTTTTGCATTTTCGTTAGCCACAGATGAATGACACAGAAGACTGCAGGACAACGAACGTTGTCTTTTTATTTAAGAAATGTGCCAGTCAACTGGAGGCCGGCGAGCCTCACGCCAGCTGTCGAGTACTTTTTGGAGAAAATCCCAGGGGATAAGATGCAGGTACATTTGGCAAATCAGTACCTTTATGAGAAATAGTAATTACTGGTTGCACCGGGGCTATCCTGCCCCACTAGTCTAAGTATTTTTATTGGAAAATATCTATTAAGTTTGATGAAGGTGGAGTGCTCTGACTATCCAATGCGAGCTGATCAATTGGATCCCAAATCGTCTTGGTGATTGGACCATGACGGTAGTCCTGGAAGGTTACTCAACTGATTAAAAATGTCTGTCCAGCGTTGTGCCTCAGGGATCGGTACCAGCATCCTGTTGTTTAGGATCGATTTTAACGCACTGGATGTGACTATGGTTAATATGCTGATTAATATGTTGACACAAAAGTTGATGATGTTATGGTTGAGAAATAAGTTTGTGTATGGTTCAGAAGGGTGTAGATCATATGGAAATCTTGGCATTGTAGAGGGAAATTAATCCATACAAGTGCGATATTATGCATTTGAGGAAGTAAAATATGTAGGACACGTACATATTTTGCAGCGCGCAAAAAATGTTGATGAACACAGGGTCTCAGTGATCATGTCCACAGTTCCCTGAAAGTGGAAATAAAGCAGTTAAATTGAGCATTGAAATAGACCAGTTAAAATGACACCGCATTTTTGTCTTCACATGTCGCGGCACGGGATGTAATGTTTGGGATGTAATGCTGGAGGTTTAAACCAGTCACTGGAGGAAAGCCAGTGAATTCTAAACCAATGAGCCCCATTTTGGAAAAGGGGAAAGCGCTGTTCCGTAATATGCAGTAACAACATTGACTTTCACCTACTGTTTTCAAACTAGTGCTTTATTATGTTACAGATTGACACCCTAGCATTGTACAATAGGAAGAATACGGTTGCTCTGGGGAAAGCGCAGAGGAAATTCACCATGAAGTGGTGTGGACTGGGACACTTTATTTATCGGGAGATACTGCAAAAACTGAGTTTGTTTTACCTGGGCAAATCGTTCTGAGGTGTGGCATAATCGAGTTTTAAAAAAGTAATAAGAAGCACACATAGCTTCGGAATCATTTGCTTCGTGGCAGGGATATCACGAAAGCGAAGGCAGACGTAAGGTTCGCAGTGAAGAATCATGAATAGAAATTGCGAAGAACTTTGTTTACACGGGGCATGGTCTGTATCTGGGAATGGCTGCAATAAGAGTTGTTGAGATCAATACATTCAAATGATTAAGGTACATGAGGTAACCACTGAAATGGGCATGATCCAGAAGGACACCTTGAAAATGCGGGCACATGGCAAGGATAGATATGGAGGCTCGCAGCGCTTGGTTCTGGGATGCAAATCCTATGACTGTGATTCCGTCGTTAGACGATGTGAATCATCGTTGGGTTCTTTCATTCATGCATTTGCACGCTCCCGCTACGAAAAACACACTTTCATACCCACTGTCCTTCCTGCATGCCCACCAGTTCTCTATCCGTATCAGTAATTTTCCGACATTCTCGCGTTCTTTAATACTGTAAGTTAATCTTCTACGTGGGACATAATTGGGTCTTATGACTGTCAAAAGTTACAGCATGCATTGAGTAAATCTCATTTGTTACGCATGTACAAACGCATTTGTCAAATTCAATTAGATTTGTCATGCACGATTCTCCTTTCATAAATCGTATTGACTTTGTCTGCTCTGACGTTCGTTCATATGTTCCGTTATCACAAATGCATCGTGTACTCTCGCCCTTTCTCAATTCCAATGTTAGATTCAGTGCTTGAAAGTTCATTTTCTTGTCTTCGACCAATTTTTTGAAATAGTGTTGTTCCTTGCATTCTAGCTCTGGCATCAGTTAAGAGGACAGGATACCAGCATTGATCAGCTCCAATCATTTGGAAATATGCACCAGACTTGCAGGGCCGAAGACTTCGTGTTCTCTTGGCTTCTAGTGTTCTTTTGTTCCAGAGTTGGGGTAAAAACAGTCAACGTATTAGTTATTCCAAGGGAAACTATCTTCAGTTAAAAGACCCAAAGGTTATTAGGTCCTGGAGATTATTGGCTTTCGATCTAGTCAATTTCCCATTGGATAATTTGGAATACAGAATCTCATTACAGGCCCTTCTGACCATAATATTGTGCTGACATTTTCTCCTGCTTTAAGGTCTATCTAACCTATCGCTCCCACATAGCCCTCCATTTTTCTGTCATTCATGGATCTATCGAAGATTCTCTTAAATGTCTCTCATGTATCTTCCCAACAAACTCTGCTGGCAGAGCGTTTCACGCACCCACTACTCTGTTAGAAAGTTACCTCTGACATCCCCACTGGACATTCATCGAATCACCTTAAAACATACTCCCTCGTGAAAGCTACTTCCGTTCTCGGAAAATTCCTCTGTTCACTCGATCTATGCCTCTTATTTCTGTCATAATATTAAATTTAATGTCTTCTGTGTCATTAAGTCTTGCCGACCCGATGGGTATTTCTGTGTCTTGTGATTGGTGAAGATTGAAACAAAGATTATATTTCATTGGTTGCCATGCCTTTGCCCCATCGATGGGGGCATCAAAGGGAGAATTCTTGTTTACTTTGCAAGTCCCTCGGCGCTGTGTGTTGTTGTTAATAAACGGAAAAGGAAAAAAGTATGAATTGCCCCGCGTAACATTTCTCTTTTTGTGAGCAAACAGCTATTTTCTTTGCTGCACAGCAGGACGTGTTCCAAGGAACGTACCGAATGTTCTCTGCTCCTGTTGATAGAAATCGCATTCTCCTCTCGTTGTCTGTGACATCCTAGCGTCTCCGTCGCCGCATGTACTTGCAGTGTGGAGGGCGCGTTGCCTTTTTACTCTGGCTGCTAGCACGGTCACCGTCAGGTTTTCAACATCAGAGAGAGTATTGACGAGAGTTAAACCTCTCCACATTGTCTCTGTTACAGACGCAAGAGAAGGAAAAGCCAGGTTAAAAGAAGGAAAAGCTAAAGGACACCTGACTGAGGAGGTGTGTATGAGGGTACATGGAGAAAGCAGGCCACTCACAATGTAATACTTGAAGCCTATTACCTACCATGTGTCTGTCACAGACCATAGGCAAGTATAGCCGCGCACAGTGAGCTTTTTGTTTCGTCGGAGGAAAAGACTGCAAGGATTTATCGCAGAGACCGTTTATGTAGCACACATAACTCTTTATGTAGCACACAAAAATGTCATTCGGCCTAAAATTTACAGGCCAACCAACCATGATACTCGCCATTACCAGCAATCGGTGAGAGCCTTCTGTGCCTTGCAATCCGTGCACGTGCTTATACTTCCGATATTCATTCTGAAAGTTTGGCCCCAGCCAGTTAAGTCCAGGACTGGAGCCCAAACGCACATACTTGTTTTCACACCAATTTAGCTACGTGACATGCTGTCAATTGCTTGGACTTTCTGAGCTGATGAGGGATGGTGAGAGAGACTATCGGCTCCAGCCTCAACCAAACCACAACGGCCCTGCCCCGTATTCATTTTTTTGGGCCCTCCTACTCACCCCACAATCTGACAGTGTAAATGGCGGAATGTTACCGATAGGAATTGAAATTTCCCTCTGCAGCTCTTTCAGCCTGAATGGGGAACAGCACAGAAGATGAGAGAAGTGCTTCTATTCGTTCATGGATTATTGATGATGTCAACCGTTCGCAACGGGTAAAATGTTATGGAATAGCTCTCGAGGAAGGCGGTGCATGACACACAGGAGGGTGTGGAATTAGTGAGTGTCTGTGTCTGTTTCCGCTTGAGTTTATTTGTGAGCTTATGTGTGTTTCTTTATGTGTGTTTCTGTGTGTGTGTGTGTGTGTGTGTGTGTGTGTGTGTGTGTTTTCCCGCGTGTATTTATGTGAGTTTCTGTGTGTAGGTGTTTCTCCCAGTGTGTTCTGTGTAGACGTCGGTAACAGACACAGTAAGACAGAAAGGCTAAAACGTGCTTATTTTAATACAAGTAGTATTAAGGGTTGGGAGATGAAAAAGCATTGGTCATTATTGGAACTGTGATGCTGTGACCATTAGAGACATGGTTGAGGGAGGTACAGTATGGGCTGATTACTGTTCCAGAGTTTTCATGCTTTAGAAGAGATTGGGATCGAGAAGGAGGTAAAAGAGGAGGAGGAGATCACAGCTGCAGGAATCCTCAGTGGAAAGGCCATCAACTAAGTAAACATTGCTAGAATGCCAAATGCAGAAAGGTGCAATGAATATACCCCGAACAGCCATTGAGACATTGACGGATGTGCAGGCGGATGAGGGAAAGGTGCAACAACAAGTGTTGTCGGATTGGCTTGCTTCAACTTTCCTGATAAAGGTTAGGACCTCCTTAGCGCAAAGGGACCTCCTCAGTGCAAGGCGACGGAGAATTTGTTCGGTCCTTCTGAGAGGGTTTCGGAAATCAGAATGTTCAACAGCAGGAGGTGCCACACTGGACCTGGTCTGCACATTGCGGAAAATTATGAAATTGACGAGTGTTAAGTAGAAGCAAGGGACAGACAATTGGGAACAGTTTATTTTGGGCAAGTGTACATCTGACGTGGAGGGTGTTTGAAGACAAACTGCACAGAGTACAGAACCAACATATTCCAGTGAGAAAGAAGGACTAGCGTGGCAATGGAAAGGAACTTTGGATTACGAGAGGTTGTGAATTTTGTCAGGAGGGTAAACATCGAACAGGGCTCTTGAGGAATATAAAGAAGCCTGAAGGCGTTCAAGAAGGAAATGCGGAGAGCTATGAAAGCCCATGAAAAGTCACTGGCAAGTTGTATTAAAGAGAATCCTAAGACATTCTACATAAACATCAAGAGCAGTTAGTATGATTGCGGATGACACAAAGATCGGCGGTGCTGTGGATAACGTGGAAGATTGCCAAAAGAAACAGCGAGATATGGATCAGTTGCAGATATCTGCGGAGAAATGGCAGCTGGAGTCTCATCAGGCCAATTGTGAGGCTTGGCTCCTTTGTAGGTCAAATGCAAGAGGAAGCCACACAGGTAATGCCAGGACCCTCCAGAGCGTTGCCGTACAAAGGGTGAGTTTCAAGCTCTAGCTTCCTGGAAGTGTCCACACAATTTGATAGGGAGATGAAAAAAGATGGATGGCATGGTTACCTTTATTAGTCAAGGCTTTGTCAAGCCTCAGATTTATAAAACTCAGCTGAAGCTGTACCTGTGTCATTGTATTCAATTATGATTGACCCCTTATCGGGAGGATGTGAAGGTTTTGGAGAAGAGGTTCACCAGGATGCTGCCAGGATTAGAGGGCATTATTACAAGGAGAGGTGGGACAAACTGAAGTTGTTTTCTCTGGAGCAGTGGAAGCTGAGAGGAGACTTCATTGAAGTTTATAAAATTATGGAAGGCATGGTTTGACAGCCGATATCCTTTTCCCAGGGACGAAATGCCTAATAATAGGGGGCATACAATTGTCAGAAAGGTAAAGTTCAAAGGAGATGTGGGGCAAGTGTTTTGTTTGGAAACAGAATAGTGGGTGTCTGGAATGCGTTGCCGGAGTGTGTTGAGGAGGCAGATCTGGTGGAGGGGTTTAGGAGGCTTTGATAGGCATACGAATGTTCAGAGAATAGAGGGATGCCGACCATGTCCATGCAGAAGGAACTGGTTTCATAAGGCATCATTAGATGAACACTTCGGCACAGCACCATGGCCTGAAGGTTCTGTTCCTGTGCTGTACACTTCTCTGTTCTTATGCGACTTCCACTTCCCAGCGTCAACTCAGGCGCGTGGTACAACTTTATCAGATGGACAACTCCTTTATTGTGCTGCAGCTGCTGGTCTCCCACCTCACACTCCATTTGAAGCCACGCTTCCCCCACTCCCCAGGATTCATGGTATTGTCGGTTATGGTGAAGCGTGGAAGATATTGGCCCATGAGCCCGTGGATTACAGTTGGTTGCAACTCTATTGCTGCTACTGAATATAATGCCTCGTGGGCATTGAGTTTTGTGCTGCTCTACATGGTTTGCATTTGTCTCTTTCAGCACGGTGGCAGCGGCACAAATGTGTTCTGTGTGACGGCTTCATTCCGCGAGGACTTGGAGTGATCCTCCCTGTATTTACACCCACCACAGTAGGTTCGATTATGTTGGGTTGTTGCTTGACTCGTCTCTGGGACTGCTCTGCCAATTACGATTCGTGACCTTCGCTGTTTTATGGAACCTGCAGTCTGCCGCTGGATGATGTGCCCTGATCTCAAGTGTGTCTGTTGACTGAGTTTCTTCTCCTCTGTTACATTTCTTTAAAGCTGTGCAGTACAACTGAGTGGTTTCCTGGGCCACAGGATATCACCAAAAGGTCGGTCACCTGATTCTGTGCAGCAGTCACATGACCAACCGGGGATGGTTAGTCTGGCGGGTTTGGTTGGTAATCTGACAGCTGTGGGTTCTTTGCAGTTTAATCAAATGAAATGCCCTGATGGGATTGAATCAAATGATCAGTTCTAGTTCACTGCTCCCACACCACTGTATTAAGTACAGCGTGCTTGCGAGGAACAGAAGGCAGAATCTGCAGTTCCTAGCTTCCGTGTCTCACGGAATTTAGACCTGATGCCAAATCTGTGGACCCAAATTGATCAGAGATCTATTTTCACTGCAGTGAAGAGCCCCAGAAATGTGAGAAGTGGAGCAAGACTGACCTTGGTCTCTCTTCCGTCTGTTACCTCAGTTCCGTGACATTAGAATAAACAGGAGGCAGTGTTCGTTCCACTCACCTTATGTCCCTGTACACTTAAATGTCCCTTCTCTCTCAACATCAAGATGAGCCCTTCAACCCCTTCTTCAATCGCAAGTTTCAGTCTCTCCCGGTAGATGTTTGACAACTGGATGAGTTGGTAATCCTCGCACTGTGTCACGATCTCCGACATCGTAGTCTTTGGATCTGTGAGTAAAACGGGAAGCGAAACTCCGGCCAATGCAAATGGATAATAAATGATAACCTAGACACAAATGAAAAAATAAACGCTACAGGAATAAAACTTTTCTCTGCTCAACCCTCACCACCCAGCACACAGAGGATCCTCAACATCCGTTCTCGACAATGATGATTTCTCCTTCAGCTTTGCAACATTTCCACAGCAAGCATCATGATAAATTGAAGGACAGATGTCGGATCTCCAACACGACAATTGGGTTTGCCAACCCCACGCACCACCTGTAGCAACTTCCAGCACGAACTATGCCAGTCCCATTTGTCTTGAGGTACATACTCCCGAATTATTTCTTCAAAATGTTCCCTTAATATGCTCAAGCACAGGACATGGTCACCCGTTATTGTGTATCACATTTCTGTCAGAGAACAGTTGGAAATCGGCTACATTAGGTCTAGAGTCACACATCGGCCAGGGGTAACACTGCCAGGTTTCCATCCATGAATAGGATGTGTGGATAAGTTTTGCACCACAGATAATCCAACAGTTACACATTCACCAAAACGGACACTGTTCTTTCATGACACATCCATTTTATCACTTCATTATTCCAGACATTTTGGTGGTATTCCAACACATCTTGGACCAGGTCCCTGGGTATTCAGAGCCCAATAAATGCCACCCTTTTCACTATTTAGAAATCTCCACCCCTCCCCCAATTCATGCTGCCAGTTCCCCTCTTTGAACAATAAGGGATATTCGCTGATGATTGCACATCATTCAGCACCATTCGTGACTGCTCAGACAATGATGCGAATACACATCCAAATGTAGGAAGACATGGACAATATTCAGACCTTGTCTGACAGTTGGCATGTATTCGCATTATTCTGTTGGAATTTCTGCAATTTTCTTAACACCAGTGAAGTTTTATCTGCGTACATTTGCCTTTGCCATTGTTCTGCCGGAACCTGCTATTAAACATGTCCCTCACTACCATTTCATCTGCCCCTTCAAAGCCATCTTAAGACCACCTGGATTGCAATCTGTTGGAGACTCGGGCTCTGTCCTGCAGATACAGGATCACTGGTCTCCCCAAAGAATTATCGAGGGAGGACATTCAGCCCGTCTAGACTGTTGTTTCTTCCAAACACGGCTGCCAATCAGTCTGGGTGACCTCTGGCTCCCTATGTCACTATTTCTCAGGAAACCCCTCACATTAATGCACACTTGAATCTTCCATTAGGGTGACCCATCCCCTCTACTGTTATTTCCACTACCCTCCAAACCAATGTTTGTGCTGCCCCTGTAGGAGTTAACTATGCCCCCTCTTTCCCAGCCCCTTCATTTTTACGTCTTCCGTTGTGAACTGCAGGGCGTAGCAGAAGATCTGGATCTGATGCCAAAACATTTATCTTTGAATGAATTATGGAACAAACTCGTGTCCTTCGTTTATTTTGAGGTCAATGTTTGCATTTTCGGCCACGGTGGTGACACGCAAACATCAACACCGCCAGAAGAGGCTGAAAAGAGAGGCAATGTCTCCTGGATCACTGATCCAAAATGCGGACGACGGGTTGAATGGAAATAAATATCGGAAGCTGAATGATTCTCAACTTAAATCCCCAAGAATGCATTGTCTCTGTGTTGATATATTTTCAGCCACATCCTTCTTACTTCATTTCAGCTAGTCAGGTAAGATATCACTGAGTGGTTTGGGAAGTGGAGTTATTGCACAGTGAGACTCAGTGCTCAGTGTCTGTGTGCGAGCAGCTGCCTGTCCACAGGACGGATTCCAACCCACACATTCCTCAGAACAGGGAGCGACCTTTCTGCTGAAACCAAATCCAACCGGTTTGACAATCCACGCTCACCTCCAACTGTGAACGAAGTTGGTTTAATATTGTATTTAACCCGTTCTGCATCAGGGAAGAGCAGTAAAACCCATAACTAGACACCTGGGAAATCGAACCTGAAAGGTTACCGTTACATTTGCTGCTCAGCTTGCTGCAAATGTCCAGCATTTTGTTTATACTTCAGACTCCCATTACCTGCAGTTATTCTTTAATAATTTTTAGAATTTCTTTAAATAAATCAATCTGTGGCATTCCCAAATGCGAAATTCCTCACTGTAATACCCAGGGTCTTCCTGTTATTCTGAGTAGTTATTTTTTGATAGAGAGGGAGATTGGTGACGGGACCCTACTCCACTGGGGATTTCAAATGTGCCGACCGTGGGAGAAATGTTGTTCACACAGACTCAGTATAAACCACCCTCTCACGTTTTAACCCCACGGCACAAGAGCGGTCCCGGGTAACCACAGTCTGATTTCCACTCTGCACGGAGAGTTCAGTCTGAGCTGCTGGTCCCAAGGCCGCTCAGTTCCATCCATAAATATTCTGATAACGAATGAGTCCGTCGCACATTACAGACAGTAAAGTCCCCGGCCCGGGGTACAGTGGACTGTGGAAGTAGCGATTCCACCCACACTCATTGAACGGCCGGATCCTCTGCCCGGAAAGGGGGAGGGGGAGGGGGCAAATGGAGGAAACACAGATCCTTACCTCACGGCCGCAATTAGATTCTGCCTGGATTTCCGTGCAGGCCTCACAAGTTCTTTCTTTGTTATTCCATCGCAACCAATCGGGAGGATGTTCTCTCTTTAATTCAGCGAGTCCCAAGATGTGAATTTGATCCGCCCGTGGTTCTAGGAGGTTCTGAGCTCAGCCCTGTGTGTGACCGGTTCTGCCCGCGAAGACCGAGTTGGAAAACATTCCTCACCTGTCCCGGACAGCGATCTACTTTCTGCTGAAATCAAACTAAAGCCCTCCTGGAATTTCCTTCCCTGTTCAGTTCTGAATAGGTTTGGTCGAACTCTTTCCTTCATTCACACTAATATGAAGCGATTGTTACATTTTTATCTGGGCCATTGCGGCGCCAAGTCCGGCATTCTCCTTGCCCGCAGTTAACAGCAGATGTTGTTTTACAGCTGGGGTTTTGATTCACACCTCGTGTGAAAAGTTTGTGGAATCTGTCTCTCTTGAAAGAGAATTCTCCTGGAATCGATGTCAAGTTTGGACAATGAAAGTACCAGAACTATGATATGTGTAATTTCTTTGGTGAATCATTCATCAGGTGGAAATACAAGAGCCCAAGGCCACATACCACCAGACTGAAGGACAGCTTCCAGTCACAGCGATAGGACTATTGAACAGTTCCCTGATGTAATGAGATGGACTCCAACGTCACGATCTACATTATTGTGACCTTGCACCTTATCGCAACGGTGCAATCTGTACGGTTATTGGTTTTACTTGTACTACATCAATGCACTCTGTACTTACCCAATGTCACTGCACTGTGTAATTAATTGACCTGCACGATCGGTATGCATGACACGATTTTCACTGTACCTTGGTATAAGTGACAATAATAAACCAGTACCAATAAATTTTGCGCCGTGTGAGATTAGATGCCTTAATTTTATTGAACAGTATTTACATTGAGCTATGGAGCACGAAAGCAGGCCCTTTGATCCAACTGCTCCATGCTGACCAAGATACTGATCGAAGCCATTTGCCCGCGTTTGACCCATATCCCTTCAACCCGCTCCTATCTATGTTCCTGTCCGTGTCTTTCAAATGTTGTTCCTCTTCCTCAAGGAGCTTATTCTATGTGAGATTTGATACCAGAACACACCGCCACCTACTACCACACCCCCTATACCCCCACACACAAAGCCGTGCTATCCCTAATCAATCCATGTTTTCCAATGCATATACTTGTCAACTTTCCACAATTAGTTCTGATATTTCCGAGAGGAATTCATTCCTTTCACACGAGCGCGTTCAATCCGTCCCTGGGGAACCAGATGCGATATTCTGGATACTCGGCACAGTGACAGCGTCATCCATTCTTCGTCAAGACTGTACGTTCCAGCAGTCTTGTACACGCAGTGTCAGGAATTTGTTGTGGCGTCAGATGATATGCTGGCATTTTTTTGCAAGAGGGTCGGTAGTTAGAAACATCAGGTGATGTTACAGTTGTACACTGCATTGGTGGAGACAGACTTGGGAAACTGTGCATGGTTTTGGTCCCCCAACTTCCATAATAACTGACATACTGGCATTGGAGGCAGTCGAACTCAGATTCACTGCAGTATTTCAGGGAACCAAGAAATGGTAATGCTCCTGTTGCCAGTGAGGACGCAATGATCGCCACCAAAAACGCAGCAATCCCTTCCTTCGCTTCCCGTCATAACCTTTGATATATCCTGTCCGGCCCCGGTGTCTAATCTGTCCTATTATTTTTCAAATGTTCGAGCACATCTCAAGTCGACGTGCCCTGGCATATCAGCCTGTCGTCCGCCATCCTCACAAACGTCAAGGTCTCTCTCTCTCTCTCTCTCTCTCTCTCTCTGTCTCTCTCTCTCTCTGGTGAATACTGAAGCAACGTATTCATTAAAGACGTTCCCGACCTCTAACGAATCCAGAGACACGTTTCCTCTTTTATCCCTGATCGTCCTACCATCACTCTACTCAACCTCATATTCTCCACATATGTGTCGAATGCCTTGGGGTTTTCCTTGGTCCAACTCACCACCGACTTCCTATGCCCCTCCTATCTCTCCTAAGTCCATTATTAATCTCCCTCGTAACCACATTGTAAACCTTCAGATCCCTGTCTAAACCTCAAGGAAGCTTCTTTCTTCCTCTTTACTAGATATTCTAGATCTTTCTTCAGCCACAGATAATTCACTCGAACATCCTTACCCTGCCTCAATGGGACAAACCTATCCAGAAGGCCATGCAAGTACTCCCTAAACAACTTCCACATTTCCTCTGCGCCCTTCCCCAAGAATGCTCCCAAGTTCCGAATTTGCGCTCCCAATTCCTGCTGAATTGCATCATAATTCCCCCTCCCAAGTTAAATACTTTGCCATATCGTCTGCTCCTATCCCTCTCCAAGGCTATGGTAAAGGTCAAGGACTTATGGTCACTGTCTACAAAATGCTTTCCCACCGAGAGTTCTGAAATCGGATCAGGTCCAGAATGGCGTCTCTTGTCGGCCTGTCCACATACTCGTGTCAGGAAAACTTTCTGGATACAGATAGTAAAACACGCCGCATCTATCCCACTAGCCAAACGATGTGCTTTTTAAAAATTCAATAGGTTCGGTGAATTGTTAGAATTGTGTACTGTATTGGTGGAGACAGACCTATAACATTGTTTTGGTTCCTTTACTTACAAACCGGCATTGGAGGCAAATCACCTCCATCGAGAATCAAATCACTGCACTAATTCAGGGAAATCTAAATTCAGGGAAAAAAACGCCTGTCAAGATGCCCTGAAGAAGTTACATCTATTTTCCTTGAAGTTCAGAAGAATGAGGGGAAATCTTACTTTCGCCGAGATGTTTTAAATAACGAGAGCATTTGGAACAAAGGTCACAGTTATAGGACAAGTGGACGGCTATTTAAACCTCAGCTACATTGAAACTTCCTTTCAAAGAAGGGAAGAAATTTTCCAAGAAGAGCTCGATACGTGTTTGAAAAATGAGGAAGGGGTAACTGGCAGGAAAACGACGCTGAAAACTGGGGCATATCAACCATGGAACGACAGGGAATGGCAAGCGAACAAGGAACCTCTGAACAGCAATTGGATTCAATAACCCGGTCGAGATTTTGATTTCTACCCAGTGACTGATCTTAAAATGTGCTAATGAAAGACAGATAAATCCGGAGTGGGGTGAGCAGTGACATCATTTGAACCGGAGAACGATGCACTGCCTCAGTCCCGGATCCGGGCCCCACACAAGAACAGCCCGACCCAGGCCCTGAACGGGGCAGAGTATGAGATCATTGGGAGTGGTGAACTGGTGCAAACACAGAGAGGGACTTCAGAGATTGCGTTAAATTTACCTTACAATGGAAAACATTTTCCGTCTGATTTCATTGTACGTTTTGCAAGTTTTTTTTTCTGTGGTATTCCATTGCAACCAACCGACAGATCTTTGTTTAACAAATCCTAAACTGTGAATATGATCTGTGAATACGGGCTGTGAGGTCAGCCCTCCGCGTCAACGGTGCTGCCAAAGAAAGGAGGAACTGCAGCTTAAACATTCCTCCGAACAAAGTGATCATTCTTCCCTTTGAACTCACAGCAAAGTCATTTGATTATTTTGTGTTAAACATTTGTTCAACATACCTCGGTACAGGAAAACTGATATGTAGAGATATGGTTATTTTTCATAGTGTATCGATGTATACAACATGGAGACAGGCTCTTCGGTCGAACGTTTATGCCGACCTAGAAGCCCATCGAAGCTACACCCACGTGCCTACCTTCTGCCTCTATCCCTCCAAAACGTCCCTATCCAAATGTACTTATCTAATTCTTTTCACATTTTGTTATTGTAACCTGCCTCAACAATTTCCTCTGGCGGTTCCTTCCATGTACGTACCACCTTCTGTGTGAAAATGTTGCACCTCCCGTTCCATGAGATCCTTAAATTCTCACGATAAACCCATACCCTTTCGTTCTCGATTTCCCAACAATTCGAGGAAAAAGACTTGAGTGCATTGACCCTATCTATACCTCTCGTGATTGTTTACAATTCTGAAAGATCTCACCTCAGTCTCCTACGTTCCAAAGGATAAAATCCAGGTGTCTGCCTAACCTCCCATATAACCCAGACCCTCGAGTCCTGGCAACATTCTTGTGAATACGTTCTGCACTCTGCAGCCTAATGTCATCTTTCACATTGCAGAGTGACCAAAACTGAACGCAATACTATAAACAACATACTGAAAGACCTGTAGGAACTCAGCAGTTCAGGCAGCATCTTTGGAGGGAAATGAACAGTCGACATTTCGGACCGAGGCCCTTCATCATGACAGGAGAGAAAGAGGGCAGAAAGTAGCTCAAGTGTTCCAATAATCCAATACCACAATACTTCAAGTCCGTCTTCAGGAAAGTTTTGCTAAAGTTCAGCTGGGACATTCTTCCCTAAAACTCCCGCGAACCCACTCCCACTTTCGCCAGTCGGTTATTATTTATACTGTTTTCTGTGACGTGGCCGCCCTATCGGTTTGCAATGGCATCAAGAACTTACGGTAAAACCTCCCATTGGGATCCTTGTTCATTTCATGAGGAGGTGCATCTGGTCTTCCTCAAGGCTTTTCGGCGAATCAGGCAAATATTTCATATCTTTCCCATGCAATTCTCCCCATTTGAGATAATCCAAGAGGGCATCGCTAAATAGTAACCACATCAAAAATAACAAGGAAATTTATCCCTGGAGAATCATTCTTCCCATTGGACGGCTTTCCGTTCGAACAAATATGGATTATCAAGCTTCTCGGCAGAGTGACAAAATTAACCATTCACGGACAGAATGTAAATTCATTATGACCTGTCGTTCCTAATTTCCATCGGTTTGTCATCAAGTAGCAACACGTCAGCGAGTTACTGGCATGGTGTAGATTGAGTCAGGAGCAGTTTCCCATCCCAGCTGCTCATATGTTAACCTGAGAGTCGTGAGGAGGGTCGATTGACACCCAGATATCTCCGAACACCACAATTCAATTCCGTCATCCAGCTGAAATGACGGTTGTCTCATGTGCTTCCCAGGTCTCATATTACCATTTCCGGTCCCAGGAGTTTTTTTCTTCAGACGTGTCTGTGTGTGATGAATAGAGAGCAGGATTCCGTGGTGTAATGTGATGCGCGGCATCCCGTCATTGCCCTAGACCGGGCGCGGATTCCTTGCATCACTCCACATGAGAACATACCTGCAGGAATTAAATGAGGTTTCTAGAGCGAAACAGAAGGGCGAATAAAGCAAATTGGTCTTGTACAAACTGACCATTGCAGAAAGTTCTTTCTTTGTTTGTTTTTTAGTGCGTGATAGAACGTAGAACATTACAGCACAGTGCAGGCCCCTCGATCACAATGTTGTGCTGACATTTTTTTCCTGCTGTAAGATCTATCTAACTCCTGCATAGACGCACATTTCTCTATCATTCACGTGTCTATCTCGGAGGCTCAAATGTCCCAGTTGTATCTGCCCTCATAACCGTTCCATGCACCCAACATTCTCTGTGTATAAAACATCGCCACTGAAATCCCCCTTAAGTCGTCCAGCAATCACCTTGAAATTATGCCTCCTCGCGTTAGCCGTTGTCGCCCAGGGAAAATGTCTTTGATGGTCCACTCGATCTATGCCTCTTATCATCTTGTACATCTCTATCAAGTCTTCTCTCATATTCCTTCTCTCCAAAGACAAACCCCCATCTCACTTAACCGATCCTCAGATTACATTCTCTCCAATCCAGGCGACATCCTGATCAATCTCCTTTGCACCCTGACATTCTCTCATCCTTCCTATAATGAGATGACCAGAACTGAACACAACACACCAAGTGTGGTGTAATCAGAGTTCCATGGAGCTGCAACATCGCCTCGGGGCTCTTGAACTCAATACTCTGACTGATGAAGGCCAAGCCTCCATCTGCCTTCTTAGCAACCCTATCGACCTGCGCCGCAACGTTGACGGATCTCTGAACATGGAACCCAAGATCGGTCTGTTCCTCCATACTGCCGTTAACCTTGTATTCTGCCTTTAAATATGATCTCCCGAATCACTTCACTTCACGTCACACTTGGTCCATCTGCCGCTTCTCAGCCCAGCCCTGCATTCTATAAGTATCCTGCTGTAATCTACACCAAATGTGCAGATTAACCTTCTAAACGATCCACAAGAGCACAACCTTTATATTATCATCAAACCTACTAAGCCACCCTTCCAGATACTCATCCGCGCCATTCATGAAAATCACAAAGCGCAGTGGTCCCAGAACAGATCCCTGCGGAACACCGCTGGTCACCCACTTCCAGGTAGAATACGCTCCATCTGCCACCACCCTGTGCCTTCTGTGGACGAGCCATATCTGAATCCACACAGCCAAGTTCCACTGGATCCCATGCCTCCTGACTATCGAAATCTTTCAGAAAACGCCTTAATAAAATCCATGCATACCAATTCCACTGCTCTACCTTCATCAATATGCGTTGTCACATCGTCAAAAAATTGAATCAAGATCGAGAGGCATGACCTGCCGCTTACAAAGCCATGTTGACCGTCTCTTATCAGCCCCTGCAACTCCGAATGCCCAGAAATCCTGTGTCTCAGAATTTTCTCCAGTAATTTGCGCACAATGAATTAAGACTCATCAGTCTGCAATTCACAGGATTATCCCTACTCCCTTCTTTAGACAAAAGAACAACATTTGCCACCATCGAACCAACATTTGTCAATAATCCTGTGGCCATTGAGAACGCAATGATCGTCACCAAAGACGCAACAATCTCTTCCTTCGCTTCCCGTAATAACCTTTGATATTCCCTGTCCGGCCTCGGTGACTAATCTGTCCTAATATTTTTCAACTGTGCTAGCACCTCCTCACGTCGACGTGCCCTAGCATATCAGCCTGTCGTATGCCATCCACACAAACGTCAAGGTCTCTCTCTGTGGTGAATACTGAAGCAACGTATTCATTAAAGACGTTCCCGGCTTCTTCCGAATCCAGACACGTTTCCTCTTTTATCCCTGATCGTCCTACCATCACTCTACTCAACCTCATATTCTCCACATATGTGTCGAA
>JARFYF010000073.1:114047-130104 GCA_030265395.1 Rhina ancylostomus
CAAAGCGGCTTTGCAGGTTGACTCTGTGGTTAAGAAGGCAGATGGTGTATTGTCCTTCATTAATCGGGGAATTGAATTTAGGAGCCTGGATGTATTGTTGCAACTATATTGTTGCAACTCCCTGGTCAGACCCCACTTGGAGTACTGTGCTCAGTTCTGGTCGCCTTACTACAGAAAGGATGTGGAAGCCATAGAAAGGTTGCAGAGGAGATTTACAAGGATGCTGCCTGGAATGTGGAGCATGCCTTATGGAAACAGGTTGAGGGAACACAGTCTTTGCTCTTTGGACCAAAGGAGGATGAGGAGGGACCTGACAGAGGTGTATAAGATGATGAGAGGTATTGATCAGGTAGATAGTCAGAGGATTTTCCCCAGGGCTGAAATGGTGGCCACGAGAGGACACAAGTTTAAGGTGCTGGGGAGTAGATATAGAGGAGAAGTTAGGGGTAAGTTTTTTACTCAGAGAGTGGTGAGTGCATGGAATGGGCTGCCGGCAACGGTGGTGGAGGCAGATATGATGGGGTCTTTTAAGAGACTGTTGGATAGGTATATTGAGCTGAGTAAAACAGAGGGCTGTGGGTAAGTGTAGTAATTTCTAGAGTAGGAACATGTTTGGCACAACTTTGTGGGCCGAAGGGCCTGAATTGTGCTGTAGTTTTTTTCTATATTTTTCTATTCTAGTATTCATGGAACATTTAGAAACTGATAGCTGAAGGGAACGTGTCTTGTCCGTGATGGATCTGGCTGAGTCTACAACCTTCTGCATCACTGTGATAGATCTTCTGAGATGTTGCCCAGAAGATCACCAGGAACTTGAAGCTGCTCACTATTTCCATTGCTGACCCCTCCTGAAGTTCACAATCAATTCCTTGGTCTTGCTGATATTGAGTGCAACGTTGTTGTTGCAACACCACTCAACCAGCCGATCTATCTCTCTCCTCTATGCCTCCTTGTCGTCATCTGAGATTCTGTCAACAACAGTGGCGGCATGGCGAATTTCCAGGTGGTGTTTTAGCTGTACCTAGCCATACAGTCAAGACTGTAGAGAGAATAGAGCAGTGGGTTAAGCACACATCTTGAGGTGCGCCGGTGTTGATTGTCAGTGAGGAGGAGATGCTTACTGATCTGCACTGAATGTGGTCTCCTGATGAGGAAAGTGAGTATCCAGTTGCAGAGGGAGGTCCAAAGACCCAGGCTTTGAAGCTTGTTGATTAATACCGAGGGGATGATGGTAGATATTCGGTGATATATGCAGTGAACAAAATTAGGAATGTCATTATCAACAGTCATTGTATCCAGCAATTCAATACTTCCCCTTACGATATAGCAACTTCCTTAACATTTCAACACTGCATCAGAAAAACATTTGAGAGGCTGTTGCACAGGGCCCAGTCCCCCACTATCCAATGGTGGGAGAACATTCACGGCTGCACCACTATGTTTCCATTATGTTTTCAAGGCCGCTAAATGTCTGAATATCAGTGAATCCTGATGTTTTCTGATTTTCATACTGCTTAGCCTGGGGAGTGGCTTCACTGACTATCAGTGCAAACCTGGAAAGGCACACGGTCTCAGCAACTGGAGCAAGCCTCAGGGAGTCAATTGATCATGTTTATTTTAATTATATGCTTAATTTTAATAAACATTAAATATATCCTAAACTGTGAATGGTTCTCAATGTTGAGAAACAAAGTTTTTGAAACTGTTATAGCTGTTTGGCCTGGATGTGCAGCTTCACCAGCTCTCTGATGTACATCAGGGGTGAGGCTTGGTTTCCTGTCCAAACCCTGGGCCCACAGGGCCTCAGCACCAGGAGCCAGTCTCAGGGAGCAGCTTCTGTAGTGGAGAGTGTGGATTGAGGACTTGAAGGCAGCAGCTCAACTCTGAGGCCAGATTGGACCCTGGGTGGTGCACCACTGCTTTACAGTGTTCCAGAATCACATTCCCTGTTGGATCGGGTACAGCTTACAATGTTTATAAACCTCATTCCAGGTTCCCATCCCACCGCGATGGAGGGGGAGGTGACGAGGAGAGTTTGTTTCATCGGGAAAGGGAACAACAGGAAAGGAAACAACGGGACTGGAAACAAGGGCAAAGCAAACAACACTTGCAACGTGAACCTTGATATCAAGATCAAAAACTGCACTGATTACTTTGTATATCAGCTGAAGCCGACACCCAGCAATCACACTGTGTATTGTACAGGTATGTCACCATTCCTACTAACACAGAAGTGTGAAGGGTTGTGGGAAAATTATGGGATGTCCCATGTCATCAGTAGACACAATGAACCCTGCTGCTTGGTTCTCGCTCACCCATATCTGAACCTATTTGCAGGCCTTTGTGTTTGCAAAAGTGAGTGGATCCTTACAATTTACTCTGCCTTGGCCTGTCATGATTTTATACAGGTCAGTCTGCTCTGTTTAAATGTAACAGCTCCAAGCAAGAGAGTCTCTCCCTCAGCTATAATTGTCCAGTCTGAGCAATTTCATTGTACATGTATCCTGCACCCTGTATTGTACCATCGCATCCTTCCTGGGGTGTCGTGACCAGAACTGTGCACAGACTGGTGATTTATACTGTTCCGACATGAATACGTAGCTCTTGCACTCTGTGCATGTCTTACATATTAGACACAGAAAGAGGCTATTTCTCCCATTGGGATAATGCCAGTCCCCACCGTTCTGTGCCATAAATCACATTCCTCCTCGTTTCTTTCACTGTAGCCTGGCAACTGCTTAATTCTCATATATTCCCATCAATTTCCCTGTAGCTGTTTTTCTTTTACAATTAACATGAACTGATGAGTAGTTTACAGTATCCAATTAACCTGCTTACAATTCATTGGGATGTCAGAGGAAATCAGAGCACGAGTGGGGGGGGGGAGCCCCAGGCCATGGATTGGAGAACACACAAACTGTACGCTGCCTGCTGCCGAGGTGAGAATCATGCATCATTCCTTGGAGATGTGAGACAGTCGCACTAAGTACTGTGTCACCATGCTATTGCCAGTAGTTATTTTAACTAAGTTATCCACCTGTTGCTGCTACCTTCAGTGACCTATCGACATGCACTCCAAGATCCCTCTTCCCCTCACTATGCTCCAATTATCCCTTGTTGTCTCACCTTGTGTGACTTCCCTGTGTTCATTTCATTGGCTTTCTCCAGAAATAATTACATTTGCTGCATTTGTTTATATCTAACCAGTCCGCGGCATCTTCCTTGTAGACCTTTCTTCCTCGAAACAAATAATGTTGGTTTCATCAGGAAACCATTTAGATGCATTTTCAACATTAAATTCTAAATCATATGCATATTCCATGAAATGTAAAGGGCCAATTCACTGACATTCTTAATAAACTTTCAATTTTCATTGACTCTGAGTAGGTTTTAATCTGAAGCCATTTTACCTTGAACACCGTGGGCATCAAGCATTTTGATCAATCACCCATTTGGCCAGAATCTGTGGACACTGCATCAGGTACGCTGCTCTCATCAACCGCTCTCACTGCCTCCTCAAAAAATTAAATTAACCTTGTGAAAGATATCCTTTCTTCACAGGTCTGTGCTGAGTGCTGTTGATTAACCTACATCCCTCCAACAGAGGCACTTCAAACTATTTTCCAACAGTTTTCCTAAAACCGATGGCTGACTGGCTGACCTTCAGTTACTTGATATGAACTGTCCTCATGTTCCAATGACAATACCACATCAGTGAACTCCCAGTCCTCTGGTGTCATACCAGCGTAAAAGGACCACTGGAAATTGTGGAAAGAACACTACAAGGCCCCATTTCCTCCCTTTAAGGGACAGGTTGTCCTATGTAAAGATGCTGCAAATTTGATGTATCCTCACTTTAATTATAGCAGAAATGCTGGAAAAACTCAGCAGGTGAGGTAGCAACATGGGGAGAGAAAGAGATAAAATTTCAGGCTGAAGATCCTTTGTCAGTTTTATTGTAACTTTACATCCATCATCCTGAATACCAATATCATCCTCATCTTACATGAAGGCAGATGCAACCTGGTAATTGAAAACTCTACACCCGTCTTCACCTCCACTGATGGTCACTAACAGGGCCCACTTTCATTACCAATCCAACATCAGAATGTGTAGTGTAATGGTTAGCATAATGATTTACAGCACCAATGACCTGGGTTTAATTCCACCCGCTGTCTATAAGGAGATTGTATGTTCTCCCTGTGTCTGCGTGAGTTTCCTCTGGGTGCTCCGGTTTCCTCCCACATTCCAAAGACATATGCGTTAGGAAGTTGTGGGCGTGCTATGTTTGCGCCAGAAGTGTGGCGACACTTGCGTGCTGCCCCAGAACACTGGACACAAAAAATGCATTTCAATGTGTGTTTCGATGTACATGTGACTAATAAAGGTATCTTCTTTCATTTTAGCTGGAATATGTTTCACTGCAAGCATTGTCTTCACAACTTCATTTTTCGTCTTACTCCTGCATCTTTAATACCCATTCTGACTTTCTGCAGTTGTCAGCTTTTGGTGATTGATCTTGGCTTCTCCTTATTGGGATGGTAACTGCTCTGCCCGTGACCAATATAATTTTGCAGAGTTGTGGACACAGCACTGTAAATCACAGAAACCAGCCTCCCCTCCATGGACTTTGTCAATGCTTCTTGCTGCCTCAGTAAATCAGCCAGCATAATTAGAGACCCCACTCATCCTGGACATTCTTCTGCCCTCTCCCATCTGGTAGAAGATACAGCAGCATTAAAACAATTACACCAGGCTCAAGGATAGCTTTTACCCTGCTGTTAAAAGTCTATTGAATGGTCCCCTAGTATGATAAGATGGACTGTTGACGTCTCAGTCTACTTTGTCATGATCTAGCACCTGACTGTCTAACTGTGCACTGCGTTTTCTCTGCAGCTGTTACACTTGGTTCTGCATTCTGTTACTGGTTTACCTTGCACTCACTCAATTGCACTGTGTAATGAATCGATCTGTACAAACAGTATGCAAGACAAGCTCATCACTGTACCTCAGTACATGTGAACAAAATAAACAATTCTAATTGCTTCATTCATCATCATACCTGGACATTTGGAATGTGAGCCCATTTCAAATCAGAACATATCTGTCCTCTCAGTGCTCTCAATTACCCTAAAGTCACTGGATCCAGTCCAGGTTTGATCATTTCAGCCCAGTCAATCTGGTCTATCTCTAGTTTGGATGTTCAGTTCTTGGCTTAACACAGCCTCTGCATATTATGTCACTACCAACTTCTTCTGTTTTGCTTGATTCATCTCCTCTGTGTGTCCAGAACCACACCTCTCTTGCAGGGCTTGCTGCTTGCTGATCAAAGACAGCGGTCTCAATTACTTTCCAAGGTTTGGCTCCTTCTCTGCCCTTCCCTCTGGTCCTGTCCCAGTTAGTGACAGGGTAGTTGAAATCCCCAGGCATCATCAGCATGTCACCTTTACACAGCTCAGAAATGTGTCAGCGTGTTGGCACTTGTGCTTTCCTCTGATGATTGAAGGGCTATGCCACTCGCCATGGATGTTCTACCTCAGTCCATAACACATGGGCTATTTTACTTGCACACCTTACAGCAAAAAAAAACACAGCCCACCATGTCCATGCTGAACATCATGGTATCCCCATTTACCCGCACTTGGTTTGTAGTCTCCAGCACCTTGGCAATTTAAGTGCTCATATAGTCCTTCTTAAATGTGCTAGGAGTACCTGTCTCCACCACCACCTGCTCGAGCAGTGGGTTACAGATTGCAGCCACCCACCGGGTGAAAAGATTCTCCCTTAGAGCCACTCCAAAGTTCATACTTCTCAATGGAAATCTATGTCCTCTTATCTTAGACACTTCTGCCACAAGAGAAAAGCTTTCTAATACCTTGTGTATGGATCTTATAATGCTGTATCCCTCCATTAAACTGAGCGTTAGCTGCCTCTGTTCCAGGGAAAACAAACCCAGACTTTCCAGCCTCTCTTTCAATCTGACATATTCCATCCCAGGGAACACCCTGGTGATTCTCCACTTCAGCTTTGTCTTGGAAATTATTGGGAGTGACCACCAGGCAGCAGCAGGAGTCTGGTGCAGTTCTCTCATGATGAATCCTGGTGTCTACTGTCCAGGCAATTTGAGGGTAATTATAGTGCCCCCACTGTCCCAGAACAGCGTTTAATAGTGCAGAACTGTGAAACAATCCAGAATCCTGTCACGTTAACTCATAATATAACGACTGATCTATCTGGGGAGTTTGGTTCTGAACAGTCTGCTCACACATTTCATTACTTCAAATGTTAAACCAAATTAAGCTAATTTAATAAAAATGTCACTGTGGCAGTTTTCTGCTGCAGAAGGATATTTCACCAAAAATCAAGTGTTACTGCAGGTATAATTAACTTGAGGTTAAATGACTTTTGGATGCATTCTGAAATGTTGTACCTTTGTGTTTGATGATGATACAATATACTCCCTGCCTCATGTTGTTCCACTGCTAAGTCATATTAGGGCAGGACATTCCCAGCCAGCAAGAATCCAGTCACAGTTCTGTGCTAAATGGCGGCAGAAGTATTTGTCTGCAGTCCCCTGGACCCCTAGAGATACATTTCTCCTGTTACCCGCTGGAGAAGGCAATACCCTTAGTCAACGCAACCTACCCTCTGCTATTATACATTTTGTTCATCTGGTCCAAAACTTTGCAAATGGGCATGTTCCACAGTCTCACTTCCCATCTTTGAGCCATATTTCATTCATGGCCACTGTCATTCACTCACATGCCTATCTCTGCCCCTCGTTCATCATCTTTATTACCCAAGCTCCTTGCAATAATTTATGAACAACAGAGTTCGTCCTCAAAAAGCATTATGACAATCCCCACTCTTGGTTTCCTCTGCCTCAACACAAAGTCAAAGTCAAGTTTATTGTCATATGCACAAGATGCAAGATACATGTATGCCCAGGTGCATTGAAAGTCTTACTTTCTGCAGCATCACAGGCACGTAGCATCATAGAAGTAGTATTCACAAGAAAAACATAAACATATATTTAACACAATTTTTACAAGAAGGAACACAATTAGAACAAAAAAATCAATTTCAGTGCAAAATGACTCATGCCTTTACTTCTTCCATGAAGCTCACATCCACTGTGGCCTCTCTCCATTCTGTAGCAGTTCCCTCAGTGCCTTATCATTGTAGCTCCTACCACTTCAGAGATTTCAGCAGAAAATTCAGACTAATTTCCAGTGCAGTGCTCTGGACATATTACTCTATCAAGGGTATTCTATTAAACAGAATCCTTGTCTATTCTGCAAGAAGTCTGAGGGATTTTTTTTGCATGCTAATCCCCAGTTAAGGCAATTAGAACACATCGTTTGGCATCTGGTTGCTATTTGTGAGAACTTGTACGACTGAAGTCAATCAATTCATTCCCTGCATAACAGCAGTATCCACACTTCCAGTGCAGGTTATTAACATGGACAGTGCACCCAGATATTTTGGATAAATATCCTTAAACTGAAAAATTACGTATCAGTCTTTCTCTGCACAGATGTTGCCTGCCCTGCTGACTGCAGATCGATCTGTGTAAACACAGGGTGTTAGCAAGAGGAACACTGCTGCACAAGGGGTGGATTTTCCATATCCTCCGTGTGACTGTGTGCATGTGTTCCATACACTTGGTTCCTGGCCATATCCCGAAGATGTGCAGTAAATTATTCATCAAGTGTAGGCTGATGGTAAAAAAAGAATCGAGTGAGAGTGAATAAGTTGAATGAAGACAATATAAACCTCTTTGAAATGTACTTGAATAACTTGGATGTAGATACAAGAGGCACGAGCAGTAAGTGTTCAGATGACGTGAACGTTGTTGGAGACCTTGATGATGTGGGAAGCAGTCAGATTGAAGAGATAGTTCGATCTGTTGGTGAAATGGGATGGGAAATAGCAGGTGGAATTTAATGCAGATGAATGTGATGTGAAGATTTGGGGGTATAAGGAAGGCTGAGGCATAGGCCATGAATGGTGGGAAAATTGAGGAACGGGGAGATTGATCTCTGAAAGTGGCAGGGCAGTAGTTAAGAAGACTAACCTTGATACCAACCTTCAGTCAAGGCACAGCATACAGAACTTTATAAACATTGTTCAGACCTCGGCTACAGTTCTGATCACCACACGATGAGAAGGATAAAATGATGCTGAAGAGCTGTTCAGACAACGTTACCAAGGATGGAGTATTTTAGTTACGAAGGGAGAGTGGAGAGGCTAGGCCTAGTCTCCCTGGACCAGAGGAGGTTAAGAATGGATATAATCAAGGTATATAAAATAAAAAGAGTACAGACAGGGTAGACGGCAGGGGACCTCTCCTTAAATTTAGGATTAAGAGGAAGAGATTCACAGTACATGAGAACTCAGCCCAGAGAGTGATAAATACCTGGAATGCACTGCCTCAGGGAGAGGTTGAAGCTGGGATGCTGTCAGCAATTAAGTGTTCAGATGAGCACTTGAATCATTGAGGCAAAGTGGGCAATGGAAAAGGCGGAGGTGGGACTGGTAGGAAGGGGTGCCCAATGATTAGCATCAGGGAATTAGACTGAATGGCCTATTTCTATGCCGCGTAATTCAATTCAAGGAAATAAAGAAAGCTGGAAAGATGACACTGAACTGAGAGTGAGTGTTTATGTGAGTGAGATTATTATATTTCAGAGAACAACTGAGGTCAGTGGAGGTGGGAGTGGTGATAAGTGGCCACTTGACTAATGCTGAACTTACATTAACACTGATCATAATTCTGTCCCTCAGTTGCAGACTCTGCACTGGGTGATCCGTTTGTAACCCACACCATCCTGCATCAGCCCTGGAGGAGCACGGATGATTCCAAAAGTCAGTTCACTGGCAACAAATGCATGAATGATGAAAGCCATACAGAAGGATGGAACGGATTTAAGAGGTAATGTAAGGAGATAATTAGATTGATATTGGTCAGTGGAGCAGAAATATATAGGAGAACAAGCAGAATGGGAAGGGAAGGTGCAGGGAGACTGGGAACATCAGTCACAGTGATGGGATAGGGAGTGGGTACAGAGAGACTGGGATCATCAGTCTCAGTGATGGGATAGGTAGTGGGTAGAGGGAGACTGAGATCATCAGTCACAGTTAGGGAACAGGGTGGGTACAGGGAGACTGGGATCATCATTCACAGTGATGGGGAAGGGAGTGGGTACAGGGAGTCTGAGATCTTCAGTCACAGTGATGGGGCAGGGAGTGGGTACAGGGAGTCTGAGATCTTCAGTCACAGTGATGGGGCAGGGAGTGGGTACAGGCAGACTGGGATCAGTCACAGTGATGGGGCAGGGAGTGGGTACAGGCAGACTGGGATCATCAGTCACAGTGATGGGATAGGTCGTGGGTACAGGGAGTCTGGGATCAGTCACAGTGATGGGACAGGGAGTGAGTACATGGAGTCTGGGATCATCAGTCACAGTGAGGGAACAGGGTGTGAACAGGGAGACTGGGATCATCATTCACAGTGATGGGATAGGTAGTGGGTACAGGGAGACTGGTATCATCAGTCACAGTGATGGGACAGGGGAGTGGGTATGGGGAGACAGGGATCATCAGTCACAGTGATGGGATAGGGAGTGGGCACAGTGAGACTGGGATCATCAATCACAGTGATGGGGCAGGGAGTGGGTACAGGGAGTCTGAGATCTTCAGTCACAGTGATGTGGCAGGGCGTGGGTACAGGCAGACTGGGATCATCAGTCACAGTGATGGAATAGGTAGTGGCTACAGGGAGTCTGAGATCAGTCACAGTGATGGGACAGGGAGTGGGTACATGGAGTCTGGGATCATCAGTCACAGTGAGGGAACAGGGTGGGAACAGGGAGACTGGGATCATCAGTCACAGTGATGGGACAGGGAGTGGGTACAGGCAGACTGGGATCATCATTCACAGTGATGAGATAGGTAGTGGGTAGGATGGGATCCTACTGGGAAGATCAGACTAATGACTCCTGTCTTCAGAGGTCCCCTCGCACGGACACAGAGCCCATAATCCCTGAGTATGGTCAGTCAAACAGTACTTGCAGCCCTAGATCCTCAAGGAGTCTGACGGTGGAACAGCACCTTTCTAGAATTACCTGGTAGCTGGGCTCTGGATCCGCCTGCTGATCCTGCTCAGGATTGGACCCAGTGCAGCTTCAGCATCTCCACCTATTTCAGTGGAGGAGCAGCTGTGCACGTCTGAGGGCACCCATGGTTCATGAGTTGATCAATAAATCAATATAGCTTTTAACAAAAATATTTAATGTTTAAATTTAAACTTACTTCTTAATTTTCATGTTGCGATTATTTTAAATTTGATTTTCCATAAGGCCTGATAATGTTTATATTTAAAATTGTGAATGTTATAAGTTTTGAATATTTTTGCAAATATCTCTGAATATCTTTAGAGATATTTAACAGTGGGTTAGCATGCACTTGGCTTCACTGGTATGAAAGCTCATGGGGGGCAGGGCTTGTGTTTCAGGTCCAAAGGCAAGGGAGCCACAAGGCCTCACCAACAAAAGCTGGCCTTGGGAACCAGGTGCAACTGCAGGGAGTGTAGGGTCCGTAGGGTGAGAGCAGCAGCTTACCACTGACTGAGGCAGGACCAGGCTGTGGGTTGTGTAGCACTGCTCTACAGTGAGTCCAGATTCACACCCCAGCTGCGATGTTGGACCGATGCATTTTACAGTGTTTATAAACCTCATTCCAGGTTCCCATCCCAGAGTGGGAGAAGGCGAGGTGACCAGGACAGTCTGCTTCACCTGGGCAGGAAACAACTGCGAGAGAAGCCTGAAGATCAAGGTCAAAAACTGCGGTGGTTACTTTGTGTACTGGCTGAAACCGACACTTTGCTGCACCAAGGTTTATTATACAGGTACATCACCATTCCCCATTAACACATGGGGGAGATGTAGTTATTTGGAAATTATGGGACATCCTGAATGATTAAAACACACAGTAGGTTGAATATTCCAGTCCGTGCCCACTGGCTGAGCCACATGATCGCTGAGCACCAAGCTGATCAATCCCCTCCTCCCCCTTCTGCCACTGAACTACCCACTCCACCTCTCCAGGGAATGAGCTATCCTCTCCTCCCTCTTCCTGGGCACTGAGCTGTCCCCTTTGTCCTCCTCCCTTCTAGACCAAGCCATCCCCTCCTCTTCCTCCCCCGGGACAGAGCACTCTCCTGATGCGCATCTCCCAGACTGATCCATCCACTCCTCTCCTTCCCCACCCCCTCTCCAACCCTGAGATGGAATAAGAAGTTTGGTCTTTCTTTACCCTTAGAGGGAAAATGTTTTTTTATGTGGATGTGAAAGGAAACCAGGCAAAACAAGCATGGTCTCGGGGAGAATGTGCAACGTCTTCATAGATTTCATCAGAAGTCAGGATTGAACCCAGGTCACTGGAGTTCTGATACACCAGCTCTACTGTCCGAAGGAAATTCTCTGGGGATACCTGGAATAAGAGGATTGCCCTGTCAGCAGAGGCTGAACAGTTTGATTCAGTATCCTTGGAGGTTCGAGACATGAAGTGACATTATTCAAACGGGATAATAACAGGACATGGTAGGGTAGATGTTGCGATGTTTCACTCTTCCAAGGGTCTCACACAAAGGACATGGTTACAAAAAAGGGGGTCTGTTATTCAAAACTGAGGTTTATAGAAGTTTCTTTGACGGTAGAGAATCTCGGGAGTTTGTTTCTCCCAGGGTGGCGGAAGACAGATCATTATTTAGACTTCAAAGTGGAGATAGATAAATATTTGAAGATTGAGGAATTGAGCTTTATGGGGAACTGGCACAGGTCTAGATGCCAGCTTGAATTATCTATGATCAGCTTGAGGGGCCGAAGACCTACTCCTGATTCCTTGTGTTCTTGTGCTGTCTGTGACAGTGTGGTGTTTGAGTTAGGTTATGCGATGGCAGATTTCCTCCTTTCGGGACATCACAAAACCAAAGGTTTTCACAAATCTCCATAAGGAGAAGGTTTATTTTGGGGAGGGGTGGTGCTGGAGGGATGGGGAGAGAGTCAGATGGATTGGAGAGTGGTGAAGAGATAACAAAATTGATTGATGGAACAGTGCTTTTGATGTTGTGTACATGGACTTCAGTAATGCCCTTCACAAGGTCCCGCAGAGTAAAGTGGTCCAAAAGCTTAAAGTCCATTGGATTGAAGGCAAATAAGATTTAAAAAATGGATCGTAATTAGGAGGCAGAGTGTGTTGGCGAAGGGGTATTTTGTGATTGGAAGCCCGTGACCAGTGGTATACCACAGGGACTCCTATTGTTTGTTACATGCATGAATGATTTGGATGTCAATGTAGCAGAAATGACCAGTAAGCTTAGAGATAATACAAAAATTGCTGGAGTCTTTTGATAATAGTAACGATATTCTTAAATGATGGGACAATATTGATGAGTTGGGAAGGTGGGTAGAACAATGGCATTTGTAATCCTGAGGTGTACGTTGATGCATTTTGAGGTCAAATGATGCCAAGGCACGTACAGTAACTGATGGGGAGCGAGGGAATTCTGACAAACAGAGGGACTTCCAGGTACAAGTTCATGTATTCCCAACAGTGGCAGCACCAGTAGATAAGGTAGTTAAGGAGGCATAAGAAGGATGCTTGCCTTCTTCAGCCAGGGCATTGAACTTAAGAGGAGGGCAGTTATAGTCCAACTTTACAGAACATTGTTAAGCCACAGCGGTAGTATTATGCACAATTCTAGTCGCAGTGGGAAAGGCATGAGATGGTTTAGAGGTGATTCATTGGGATGTTGCCTGGGATGGACCGACTCTTTGTGTTTGCTATTGGTTTATTATTGTCACAAGTACTGAGATACAGTGAAAATCTTTGTTTTGCAAGCCGTTCATACAGATCATTTCAAAAGAAAAATACTTTGAGGTAGTACAAGGGAAAAGAAGGTTTGTTTTTATTGGAGCAGAAGAGGCAGAAGGGATTTGACGGAGCCATACAAATTTAGGAGGTACGCAGATGAGGTAGTTTGTAGGAAAATGTTTCCCTGCTGAAGGGAAAATGTTTCCCTGTGATGAGATAACTTTGTAGGACATCTGCGGAAGGTATTCTCCATCCAGAGGAGCTGCCTGAGGGCTGGTGAGGACAGACTCTCACAACGCATCAAGATGAACTCCTGAATCACTGTGGCATAGAAGGCTCTGGGCCAAGAGCTGGAATGGGATCAGTAGAATGGTCAGTGTGGCGAGATATGCAGAAGGGCCCATTTCTGTGCTGTATGACTCTGTGGCTGAGCTGGGCCGTCCTCCCTAGGACCACGCCGTTACTTTTTCTGCTCGTGATTGTGCTGCACCCCAGAATAAGTCGACTATTGATGATGTCAAATAGTGAAGCGTTCAGAAATTACCAAAACAATTACAAAAGTCACAAAAGCATTATCATCGAATATGCCTAAAAACAGAAGACCAATTTAAAAAACAGTATGAGTAATTATAATTGCAAAAAGATTAAAAAAACAATTGAATCACTTCCTCACGTTTCCTCACAATGCAGAAAGAAACAATTGACCCATCATATCCTTTCCAATGCTTAGAACTATCCCATCATATTTCCGTACTTATTTCACTCATGTCCATGGACACCCCGCTGATCCCCTTGCCACCTCTGCGACCCCCTCCCTACACACACACATGCACACAAAGGGGCAACTCACAGCAACCAATTAACCTAGAAGCACATCACTGGGATGTTGGAGGAAATCTCAGTATCTGGGAAACCCAAATGCTCACAAGCTAACCAGGCAGCAGAGCGGTATCCCTCACAGTTCCCCATGTGGATTTCATTCAGAGAATAACATTGGTGAATTGCTGCCAGGTGCTGGGAACTTTTACTGGAATCCTGTTGTTTCTGATACTTATGTACAAAATTTTCTTATGTCACTCTGCTTCCTATTATCAAGCCAACTGTGTACCTAATTGGCAAGCTCTCCCTGGATCCCATACAATCTAACTTTCCACAACAGCCTACTATGCAGAACTTTGTTGACGGCCTACTAAGGTCTATATCATCTACATCTACCACCCTGGCCTCATCAACCTTCTTGGTTTCTTCTTCAAATGACTCAATCAATTTCATGAGAAATGATCTCCCACACACAAAGCCATGCTGACTATCCCTGATCAACCACTGTCATAGAGCAGAACAGCATTGTAATGGGTCTTTTGGTCCAACTCATCAATGCCGTCCACAGTGCCCAACAAGCCTGTTTGCCTATTTGCCTGTGTTTGGCCAATATGTCTCTCAACCCCATCCTATCCATGTACATCCAAATTGTCTTTCTCAATGCATGTTAATTATTTCCCTCATAATCCTGTCCAGTAACTTACCTACCACAGATGTTAGGCTGATTTGTCCATAGATCCCAGGATTTTCTTTGCAGCCTTTCTTAAATAAAGGCACAACATTAGGCACCCTCCAGTCTAGTACCTCATCTGCCACTAACGATGATGCATCTATCTCAGCCAGGGCTCCCACAGTTTCATCTCTTGCTTGTCAATGTTCTTGGATGTACCTGAGATTTATCTACCCTCATATGTTCTCTTCTCTGCTGGAATGTGGAGTATCCACAAGACAACTCTGTTAGAAGTTTCAATATCTTCCTGTCTTTTCCTGTGATTAAAAACAGAGAGGAACCTTCATTGAGGACCACGTCTGCCTCCTGCGGCTTCAAATATACGTGTCCACTTTGGTCTTTGAGGGACCTTATTCTCTCCCAAGTTACACACTTTCCATGAATATACTGATTCAGTCTCTTTGTATTCATCTTTTCTGCAAAGCTATCTCATGCCCCCTCTTTGCCCTTCTGACCTCCTCTTTGAGGATACTGCTGCATCCCCTCTGCACCTCCAGGGATTCACGATCACAGCTGCCTGTACCTGACCCATGTCTCTTTTTTTTTCCTGACCAGAGACTCAATATCCCTCACTCCTGCCTGCTCATTCCCGCCTTGCCCTTCACTCTAAAGGAACATGCTGACCTTGAAATCTTGCCATCTCATTTTTAAAAGCCTCCTACTTGCCAGATATCCTTTTACCCACAAACAGCATATGCCAATCAACTTTTACCACCTCAGTTAGGAGCTTTAACTTGTGGATCAGATCTTCCCCTTTCTGTTACTAATTTAAAACTAATAGAACTAGTGTCACTGGTCCCAAAGTGCTTTCCCACAGTCAGCTCAGTCACTTGACCTGCACTATTTCCCCAAGAGGTTGTCAAGCTTTGCCCATTCCCGGGTCAGGTCTTCTATATATTGCTTGAAGAAACGTTGCTGAACACACCTTGCAAATTCCACCCCATCTGAGCTCTTAGCATTATGGCAGTCCCAGTCTATATTATGAAATTTAAAATCATCTGCTCTGAGAACCCTAATATTCTTGCAACTATCTGCAATATCGCTGCATATTTGTTTCTCTCATTCCCATTGACGATCAGGGGGCCGATAGTACATTCCCAATAAGGTGATCATCCCCTTCTTATTTCTAAGCTCCACCCATAAAGCCTCACTGGATAACCCTTCAGTGTTATCTCGGACGAGTGCTGTGATATTCTCTGAATCAGAAGGGCACCTCCCCCTTTATTTCCTCCACCTCTATCCACCTTAGGCACCTGTACCCTGAAACATTTAGCTGGCAGTCTTGTCACTTCCTTCGCAATGTTTCTGTAATCCCTCTAATATCCCGGACCCACGCAGCAATCCAAGCCCTAAATTAATCTGCCTTACCTATCAGGGCTCTTGCATTGAATTAAATACAATTTATTCCAACAGTCTTTCCTTGCTTCTGCCATGCGTTTGCCTGTCTTGTCTACTGAACTTAATGTTGTTGAATTCTGTATCAACTTCCAGCCTCCCATCTGCCTCACTGTTGCTTTAGATCCCACCCCCTGTGTCGTGGTTCTGAGATCTGGCTCTCAATTTGGCTCCATTAATGTCTTGTTGTCCAGCACATGGATTCCATGCTGGACTGATTAGATAACAATACACACC
>JARFYF010000073.1:136987-149294 GCA_030265395.1 Rhina ancylostomus
GGGTATTCGAGGGCATTGTAGGATTTGGGCATCAGATGTTTGAAGCAATGTTGGGTTTCTGTGAAAGTTTGTGTTATAGAATGATAGTAGTGTTGTGCAGAAGTGCTTGAGACCTCCGAAAAGGGTGGGTGCATTTTCTCGGAATGGCCAGCCTTGGACGGAGGCTGGTGTAGTTCATGATGTGGAGGTTGGTCAATGGACAGAGCAGGAGGACTGAGACCTGGTTTTTGTAGTCAAGGAAAAGAAAGTGGCCAATGGGTGGGTTTGGAATGACCTTCAGGCAGGATGTACAAGACGACCTTATAAATTTATGAGTGGTACTGATCGGGCTGACTGCAGGAAACGTCCCGTTATCCGAAGTGAATAACACTGGAGGATGTCAATTCGGCAAATGTTAAGATATTTCGAAGGGATTCCAGCAAGATGTCTGTACACCAGAGGACACTTGGATGGTCTGGGTATAAGAGAGCATGTTGGAGTGTCAGTCCCTTGGACTACACTGGAGGTACGGAAGAATGGAGTGCACACAGGCTCTGGGCATCAGAGGGCCCTTGGATATCCAAATGATATCAGAGTGCAAGGAGGGTTGGATGCAGTCCCATGGCTCTTTTCCTTTATTGCAGACCTGAAGACTTCCCCAAGGGAACAGCCGAGTGGATCACCAACTAGAGAGTCTTCCCAGGAACCGTCCTTTGTCCCAGTGTGGGAGACATCCTCAGGTCCTGTGAGGTTTATTTAATCTCTCTCACTCTCATGGACCAATTTGCCTGTTGGACATGCAGTGCAGCAGGGGGATGAATGACGATGTCAGCTGACGAAGTTCAGTTCCAAACGTTGGCATCAACTGAGTTATCTTGAGTGGGCCATGTCCATTTCCATGGTGGAAATGAGCACCATAGTCTGAGGCTGGTTCGTGGGGCCAGATGAGATGGGTTGGTGGCCAGAACACAAAGATTGAAACCTGACAATTGGTGGTTGAGGGAATTTCAGTTATCCCTGGGAATGTTTCAGTTGCCTTCAGTAATGCGCAGGATCTGAGTGACGGAGCGTCTGGGAGTCTTCAATGAGGATTATAGCCGGTGTTGACAACCAGCAGCAGGGTTCCAAGTGCCAATGTGGTTGTTAACATGGAGATTAATAAATGTGGGCTTCATGGGATCACTGGCTGAGTTTGGGCTGATCAAATGGGTTGGAATGTAATGAGGGCTGTGGGATGGGAGTCTGGTCATTGTGCAGGGAGACGACTGGAGGGTTAAGGCCCAGATGGAGAGTTGGGAACATGCTGGACAATTGGACAGTGGGAATATTGGAGGGTATGTGGAGGTTAGTGACATGAGGGGCATAGATCGTTGCGGTGCTGGGCAGAGTTGGAAGTGTTGGAGAATTAGACAGCATTGTCAGTCTTGGGCAGTGGAGAATGGTGGAGGTTTGAAGCAGTGTTGTCGTGGAATGATGAATGGGGTCAGGAATTGGGGCTGCATTGGTGACTTGTGACGGTTTAGGCTCTGTTGGAGAGAGGGATTTGGGTATCTAGGAGAGGGATGGACTGACGGGGTGACAGGGAAGAAGAACTCGTAACGCCAGAGTGGAGGAATGAGGAAGGAGAGACGGAAACATAATGGGATGGAGGGGAGAGGTTTCAGGAAAGAATGAAGTGAATGGAGAGGAAAGATGGAGGGATGCTGTGATCCAGGTGAAACAAGATTGATGTACTGACTGAGGAGCAACGTGTCTGAGGAGAAAGTGTGGTAGTGAGTGAGGGGAGATGGATGGGGTGACTGATCAGAGAAAGATGCAGTGAATGCAGAGAGTTGGTTGTAGAAAGAGGAGAATTGAGCAGAGAGATTCCAATGCCTCAGGAAGAAGAGACGGATGGTAAGGAGCAAGGGCTGGGACCTGAGTTGAGAGAGGAGTGTTGACTGAAGAGGGAGGTGTGAATGGCATGGAGGGATTTTGTGTTTGGGGTTGGAGGTGTGACCTTTTTGACTCTGGTTTATCATGATGTTACCTCCCATCTGTCCAGTGTCTTCCCTCTTTTCCGCCTACCTCACTTCTGTTACAGATCTACACTCAGACACAACATGGGAACTCCAGAGGGTAACATCTGGTGAACCTGGTCTGCGTTTGACCACTGCCCAGCTGTCAGTGGTGGGGTTTATCGAAGGGAGCACTCCTTCCTGTAAGTTCATTCCATCTTGGATTGGGGGCAGTTATAGCTGTATGCGAGTTGGTGGGGTGAAACTAGGTATCTTAGATTTATGGAGTCAAAAAGGTTTCTACACAGTCTGAAGTGCTCCATTCCCCCACCTCCTGTCCCAGCCTGCTGAAGGATTTTGGAGATTGTCTCCTGCTAATCCCTGGTGTTTCTTCATTTGTTCCAGATCCACACAAAGAGTCATCAACCAAAGAGACCACCCAGAAAACGTCCTCTGCCCCAGACATGATCAGGTATCCAGTGGCGTGTGTGTGTGGGAGTAGGATCTTCTGGCAGAGTTGGTGCCCAGTGTCATCCTGTGTCGTCCAGCCACAGTATTGGATCAAATATGATCAACGTTGGAGAAATGTCCCTAAACCCCTTGTATTCCTTGTGTAACTATCCCAGCTGAGCCTCCTTCCTTGACAGTCTGTGCATCTCCTCAGTCCACACCTTCCGTACTTCACCCTCGCACTCTGATGGTCTGTACATCTTCTCACCCCACACCTCCTCCACTCCACACGCCTCCCACAACCCCTCGGCCTTTCTCTAACGGTTCGTACATCTCATCTGAGGAAGTCTGATTCCGACCCAGTGAAGTTCAGAATTAAACCAAGGGCAGTCCCTCCACGCGCTTTCTCATCCCTCTGCATGCGCCCCGTCCCTCCGCGTGCGCCCTCATCCCTCAACACGTGCCCCGTCCTTCCGCGTGTGCCCTCATCCCTCTGTGCATGCCTTCCCTTGGCCCCTATTCCTTGGCCCCTGTCATTGGCCCCTCCAGCCCTCGCCACCTAAACTCCTGCCCTCGCCCCACCCCTCCCCACTTGCGCTGAGGTTCTGCCTTGTTGCATCCTCTGGAGTAGATGAGGCTGGTTTACTGACTAACATCCACTAGCACTCCCACCTCCATCCACCACACAGTGGGTGTTGCTGCCTCTGGCTCTGCTCAGGTGGAGGTGTGACTGAAGACTTCTCTCCATCTTCTAGTCAAGGGGCTCCCGACAGTGAAGGAATGTGAGAAGATGATGAGCGAGGCCGAGATGTTGTACATTGGACAGAAAAACCAGGGAATATCTGAGGAGATGAAGAAACATCTCCATGAGGTGAGAAATTTATCCACATTTGTTCCAAAGTTTGGAAATTCTGGTTCCTGTGGCAGTGATGGTACCTCCCACTGGTGAATGGCAAGTCCTCCCTCCCAGGATGGTGACCAGCGAACCCTACACTTCATTGGTGAATGGTGGCTGTCCATCCTCAGCGAGGAGCAGTTGCCACTCCTAACTGACTTCATGTTGTTTTCTTCCACAGTCAGTATCACTTCAACGTCTGAATCACCATAAATACACCGCCCTCTGCCCCCACTGGACCTCTGAGTAGCTGACTCTTCCATCTACCCCCTCCCCTGCCAATGGCCAAAGGACTTTGCCCTTTCCAAATCAGCCTTGCCTCTTCATGCCTAGAGATCACTGAGTTTCCCAACACATTTACAAGTGACTGACCATCTCCACTCAGCACCAGTTACACAGTTTGGGGATGATGACCAATTTGAGCAGATTCCCATCACTTTGAGCAGAAAAGGTTCCACTGGTTTGAGTGGGGGTAGGGGTTGGGGGGGTGGCACTGATGCGAAGTGAAGGGTTTCCTTCAGTTTTGCAGAGAAGGTTATCTTACAGTCTGTGGACAGGAGGAGGGAATTCTACTTGTTTTGTGAAACTGAATTTACAGTTATGGGGGCTGGTGATTCCACAAATTTGGGGTTTGGGTTTGCAGCCATATGATGAACAGACACAAAATAGATGCTGGAAGCTGCCAGCAGTCAGTCAGCATTGTGGAAGGAGAAGCAGAGTTCATGTTTCAGCTCAGAGACCCTTTGTCAGAACTGACTGGGAAAGGGGGGAAACAGCATGGCTCTAGTTTGGGAGATGGGGAGTTGGTTCCACTGATCTGTACGAAGGTGAGTTTCTCTGTTGTAGGGAAAGGAATTTACCTGGTGTGAGGGGGTGAGAGGAATCCCCTGGATTGAGGGGGGTGAAGTGAATACCATGGTGTGGGGTGGGGGTGAGGGAACACCCCTGCTTGGGGCAGGGGTGAGGGGGAGAAATCTCCGGGTTGGCAGGGGAAATACCTGGTTTGTGGTGAGGATTTTCTTTCTCCAGTCAGAGGAAAGTGGAATATTATTTTGGAGGAAGGGGTTATCTCTGGCTTAGGGGGAGACACTCTTGCTTTGTAGGAAGGAGATTCCCCTGGATGTTTGGAGTGCAGGGTCTCCATTGGTGTGGATCTTCATGGGTGTATGTGTGGCGGGAGGTGATTCCCTGGTGTGGTTGGAGGCAGCGATGATTCCTCTGATGTGGGAGAGGGATTCCACTCAAGTCGGGGTGGGGGAGGTGATTCCCCTGGTGTGCAGACAAGGTGATCTGCATGGTTTGTGAGCAAGGGGTTTCCCTGGGGTGGAAGAGGTGATTCCTATGGGTTGGGAGTGGGGTGGATGGCGATTTGTGCTGAATGTGAATCATTTGATTTGGAAGGAATGGAATTCTCCCGGTGTTTAGGGGATGTGATTCTTGGTGTTAATGGGAGGGAATCACCTGGTGTGAAGTGATGCATCCTGTGGGTGATCAGACGAGGGGTCCTTTGCTGTCCTGCTCTGGGTCAGGATGCCCACACAGTGCAGTATAACTGTGTTCGTTCACCACTACACCTGTCGTTTACCATCGACTCCCCTGGTCCACAGGTGCTGATGGAACAGCTCCCCTGCAAGTACGTCCTGTCCAAGGCCAACAGTCAACCGAAGAGAAAAAGCAGGTAGAGGGAAAGAAACTGATACAGAAGACCCTGGATTGTATGTTCCAAAGCATCATAGGACGTTGGACTCGGGGGTGAGGATGTTATGGTGCTGCGGTGTTATGTGCGGAGTGTGTGATGATGCTGGGGTGTTGTGTGGGGAGGGTGTGATGGTGGTGGGGAATCCAGGCTAAAACTGTGTGACCATCCATCTCAGCATTCTGTATCTTCTACTTTTTATTGCAAAACAGGTTACTTTTCCAGTTTGTCAGTTAGAACTTTGATTATTCTCAATGATTGTATGTAATGGTTTAATCAAAGTAATGAAAGATACATTCTTGTTCTTGAAATGTGTCTCTGGGTTTGTTTCTGTGTTTCTGATGCATCTGATAGTACACAGTAGTGTTGATGGAGGATGTATTTCTGTTTTATTTCAGCTGTGATGTTTTGTTCATTTATCTATTTCATTAAAAGAAAATCAATGAAGACACAAAATAAATACACAAGTATATGAAATAACTTGCTAATAAAGGAGATCAATCTCAGCCGATTACAGATGACACAAAAAAATGGTGGTGGCACTGAGAGTAAGGATAGTCCGAGGTCAGAGTAAGGATAGTCCGAGGTCCGGGTAAGGATAGTCCGAGGTCAGAGTAAGGATAGTCCGAGGTCAGAGTAAGGATAGTCCGAGGTCAGAGTAAGGATAGTCTGAGGTTAGAGAATGATATTAATGACTTTGGAAAATGGGCAGTGACATGTTTGGAATTTAATTCCAACGAGTGTGTTCTGATGGCCTTTGGAAGTAAAGACTAGGCATATACGATCAATAGTAGGGCCCTGCTGAGTATTGCGGAACACAGGGAGCCTCGTATAAAAGTTTTGTATCTGCGGCTTTAAGATTTTTATTCTTCAACCCACCCAGTCAATTACACTGCTTAGTGAGGAACAGCTGGAGCGAAACTTTTTTAAAAGTCGCAACACTTCAGCGCTCATTTGAAGCTGAAAACAACTTTTGCTCCTCTCCTGTCCTCATATTCCATCAGACTTCCTCCTCACTTTAAACAACTCCCACATATCAGAAGTGGATTTGCCCACCAAGAAGTGCTCCTAATTAACTGCCACTGGCTCTTGTCTATGAATGTCATAATTTGCACTCCCACTGAGGACGTTAAAGTTTAAAAGCTGCGACTAACTGTAGCCATGCATATAGCTGATGGAAAAATACCTTTCAATCAAGTGCACGCAAGCTCAATGGATAGGTGTGAATTACTGTATCTGAAGCCTTGATTGCAGACCAGTCATGCTGGACAATAAGGGTGTTAAGTGCAATAAACAATGAGTGGGAAGTTTGTCCTAAACAATGAGGAGTGATAACTATCTTTGAAAATTTTGATTGTAACTCAATTATATTGGACAATGGGTGCGATGTCTGTCTCTGGATCTCTGAGGCCTGACTGAAACTCGTGGAGCCAAATTCATTAAGTATGCGTGACAATATCTATAAATTGATGTCTGACCCTCTGTATTGTGGAGACGTCTGATAAGACTCTACATGAGAGTTTGAGGAGAATTCTCCCGCAGTATACTGCTAATAAATGCATTTTAACAGAATTAATCTCTGGCACAGTGTTACTTTGCAGCAGACAGGAGTGAGAATTCAAAACAAGGACAACACCACTTCAGCACTTTCCAACAAGGTTCAGTCCTATTCTTCTTCATAACTATCTTAAAACTTAAGGAGTTCTGGTCAGTGTCGCTGAGATGGAGGCTGGTCCAGAGAGTTAAGTCGCTTGGCATTCAGGATGAAGTCGTTAATTGGATTCAACATTGGCTTCGTGGGATAAGCCAAAGTGTGGTAGTAAATGGTTGTCTCTCTGATGGGAGACCTGTTGTGACTACCAATGCGTTGCAGGAATTGGTGCTCGGTCCGTTGTTGTTTATCATCTGTAGTAATGATTTAGATGATAATGCGGTAAACTGGATCAGAAAATTTGCAGATGACACCAAGATTTGGGATGTAGTGTACAGCAAGGAAGGCTGTCACAGCTTGCGGTGTGATCTTGACCAGGGATGAAAAATGGCAGATGGAATTTAATGCAGACAGGTGTGAGGTGTTACAATTTGGGAGGATAAACCAGGGTAAGACCTACACAGTGAATGGTAGGGCTCTGAGGTGTGTGGCAGAACAAAGGGACCTGGGAACACAGATCCACAATTCCTTGGAAGTGGCATCACAGATTGATAGGGTCGTAAAGAGAGCTTTTGGCACTTTGGCCTTCTTCAGTCAGGGCATTGAGTATGGGAGTTGGGATGTTATGTTACGCCCCAGCTACAAAGGAAACACACCAAGTCATGGTGTTAAGTGTTAAAAACTACTTTATTAAGTTTTTATTAAAAACTACTTTATTAATTACATATGGTAATAAGAAAAATAAAAGGAAAAATGTTAGAATGTTTGAAGTAAAATGTTAAATCTTGAACATTAAGCCAAAACACTAACTAAACTCGTCGTGTGTCTGGCAAATTACCAAACTCCAAGTCCATGAATGGTTCTTAAAGTCCAGTTCAGCAAGCCATATAAGGTGAAACATGAGCAAAGGCTTCTTCAACAACCACCGTTGTCTGGAGATAAAACGTAGATGTAGAGATAAAATGTCGATGCTCTCTATCGTGGCCGTCCACTCCATATACCTGTTTCCTTCTACAGGTCAACAACCAAATGAACCCCACTTCTTCATTTCGACGTGTCTGCCTCGCTTTAGAGCATCTGTAACGTGGCCGTCCACCCCAAATACCTGTTTTCCTCTACAGGTTACCGACAAAGTGAACTACACCCGATGACTCTCAACAATCCATACGTGGATTGCAGTAACAGTCACAGTTATTATTTCTTATCCATCGATAGAGAAAACAAGCAGGCTGCTGTCTCTCTCTCTCTCTTCCGTGTCTCTCTATCCTTCAGACTGACTCCGACGGTCTGCTCCAAAAACGTTCTTTATCTTCTCTTGACGTAATCATTACACACACACACACACACACACACACACACACACACACACACACACACACACACACACACACACACACACACACACACTATCTTAAAGGGACATTTACGTAGAGTAAACTGGACCGTAACGTTTTTGAGAATTCATACCTCAAGAGGGCATGGGGGCTCCAGCTTGGCGTGGCTAAAAAAAAGGCTCTCTACTGATTCTACCAATGGGTAGCAAACGGTGCGATTCCCATGTGGCTACATGTGCACTTTGTAAAACAAATTATCCTCCAACGCCCACACAAGAGTACTAGCAATGGTAACAAGTCCGAATTTAAAAATTATCATCTTTCTTCCGGCGGCCACCGTTTACAGTCGCTCAGATGAATCCAGCGTTCCTGGCCTTTTACTTTCACGGCTGTCGGAGTTTGGAGTAGTATCTGTAAGGGACCCTTCCACCGAGGCCACAGCTTGGGGCCCTCCCAATCCTGTACCAATACCAAGTCTCCGATTTCCAAGTCAGGCAGCTCCGCGTTCTGTGCTTCAAGTGGTTTAAAGACGTTCTCCACATGCGAATGAAGAAACTTTAAAGAGGACGCAAGTTGTCTGAAATACCTTTGCAGTTCATACCCCATGATGTTGAGGTCAACCTGGGTGGGCGGTTGAGTGTCGGCGTCCCATGGGGTTCTTCCTGGACGCCCATAAACGATTTCAGTGGCTGATACCCCGGTGGCCAAGTGGGGGGTATTTCTCACGTGGTATAAAGCCAAAGGGAGGATCTTCAACCAGTTCAGACCTGTCTCTGGCACTAATTTGGTTAGTTTTTTCTTGAGGGTGCCGTTAGTTCGTTTCACTACACCTGTTGACTGAGGGTGGAAGGTGCAGTGGAACTGCTGTTCGATGTACAGTGCCTCGCATAAGTCCTTATTTATTTTCCCTATGAAATGGGGGCAATTATCGGAACTTATCTCTCACGGCACCCCAAACCTTGGTATAACCTGTGTAAGCAGTAACTTTACCACCGCTGAGACTTTATTGTTGGTGGTCGGAAAAGATTCAATCCATCTCCTAAATACATTGACAATAACGAGACAGTACATGTAACAGTTTACCCGCGGTAATTCAATAAAGTCGAGTTGAATACATTCAAAAGGACCACCTGGTAAGGGGGATTTGCCTGGGGTGCACCTCACCCCTTTCCCAGTGTTGGTTTGTTGGCATATCAAACACGATCGTATTTTGCCTTGTTTCCTCCAATCTGGGGTGCCACCACGTAGTGAAATGTTACTCATTTTCTCCTTAGCAAGGTGGGTGTCAGAATACAGGCAGTCAACCAACATCGGTAACAACGAATCGGGTATATATATTGACCAAATGGGGTATGTGAGATATAATCCGTGCTCACAATCACCATGCCAGAACAAAGCCATGGGAACAAGAAAACCGTTTATTTGTGAGTCTGCAGAGTCGGGTGCCTCTCCCCCTTGATACACACCGATGCAAGGGGAATCCCCTTCCTTTATACACAGCAAAGTTAAAGACACATATTCCCTTCCGGTTCCCTACCAATAAGAGCACTGAGGTGCACAGTCTTCCTGTACTTCCTCCAGGACCTCCGAAGTCATACATCGCATGTGCATGGTAATTTACAGTTTCGTAATCGGGGCGTAGAGGTCATATTCATTCATTCCATTAAGCAAGCGCAATGGTCATTTTTATAACCCATCCTTCACCTTTTACCCACTTTTTGTTTCATGCAAGCTGCTATCTTGCTCTCTCTGCCTGCAGCTGTCTTATCCTGTGTTATATATGTCTTCTGCAAGTTAACTCCCAGGGTTCTGGCAGTTTAATCAAACTCATCTCTCACAGGGTATGTGGCGCAGAGTGCGTACCCCGTGCACTTTTCTGAGTCAGGGGCGTCTCCCTGTAAGTCCTGCATAGTAACCATGTCTGGGGTAACCGGCGTTGCTGTCTTTGGCTTACAAACTATTGCCTGTTTCTCCATAGTGGAAAATATTTTAGACCCTTTGGTGTGCTGCCAATTTTGTTTCTGTGTCTGCCCGGTTATTGCCCTCAGTTACTGGAGAGGCATCCGAAAGGTGGGCCGAGTATTTACTGATGGCCAGTTTGTTTGGGAGGAGGATGGAGGATGCTCTGTACATAAACCGCATTCTGTATGGGGCTACCGGCAGAGGTCAGAAATCCTCTGTGTGCCCAGAGTTGGCCAAAATCATGGGCAACTCCAAAGGCATAGTGGGAATCAGTGAAGATTTTGGCCACTTTGTCCTTGGCTAAAATACAAGTTCTGGTCAGGGCAAAGAGTTCTGCTTTTTGGGCACAGACAGGGAGCTGCAGAGATGTAAATTTCGCAGTCTGGGAGTCATTTACAACGGCATAGCCATAAAGGCGGGTGCCTGGTTCAGACATATAGGAACTTCCGTCGACATACAGGTTTAAGTCGGCTGACTGGATAACCTTATCAGAAAGGTCCGGGCGGGGTACAGTTAAGAAGTGGTTACGGGTTAGACAGTCATGTGGTGGGTACGCAAGATCCTCAGGTGGGGCCTGCAGGAGGGTGGCAAGATTAATGGTGGTACAGTAAGCAAAGGTGAGGAGTGGGTTATTGAGGAGTGCTACCTTGTATCTGTTTAGGCGGGCCTGGGTAAGGTGTTGTGTCTGGTGAGAGGTTAATAGTGCCATTACGGTATAGGAGGAATAAACCGTTACCGCCTGCTGCAGGGTTATATTGGAGGCTGCTGTCACTTGGGAATAAATGGCTGGAATCATTTGTGAGCATGGTGGAAGTCCCCTTGCGACTGGGTCCAGTCGAGTGGAGTAGTATGCCACTGGTCTTTTCCTTTCCCCATGGGTTTGAGTAAGGACAGCTGTAGCACAGCTCCAGGACATTCACAAAAAAGCTGAAATGGGCGATCATACAGAGGGCGTTCCAGGGTCGGGGCGCTGGAAAGGGCCTGTTTGAGGTTGTCAAAGACCTCCTTTTGTTCCTTTGTAAATTCAAAGGGTCCTACGGACTAGCTTGAGGCCAGGGGTGTGAGGTGCTTAGTGAGGAGCGCTACGTTAGGTAGGCACTGCCTGCAGAAATTAACTAAACCTAGGAATGCGCGCATACCCTTCGGTGTAACAGGCGGTGGGGTGGTAATGATGGGTGCAATATGTTCGGGAGTGAGCTGCCGCTCAGTAGCACTTAGGAGGGTACCCAGAAATTTTACCTGGCACTGGGTTCGTTTAACTTTCTGTGGAGGTATTACATATCTCCAAGAGTGGAGCGCGTTAAGTAGTCTGTTGGTGTCGGCGATGTTGGCGGGCTCCGAGGGGCTTGCTAGTAAAAGGTCATCGACATACTGGACAACGGTGGATCTGTCAGAAAGTTGCAACTATTGGAGTTGTTCATGTAAGACTTGGGAAAAATTAGTTGGGGAGTGTATAAAACCTTGTGGGAGGCGCGTCCAAGTGTATTGCTGACCTTGGAAGGTGAAGGCAAACAGGTATTGCGAATCGGGAGAGAGGAGAATTGCAAAGAAGGCGTGTTGCAGGTCCACAATGGTGAATACACGAGTCGGAAGGGGTAATACTGAGAATGGTGGCTGGGTTCGGGACCACGGGATGTAGCGGCTCCATTATCTCATTGACCCGACACAGGTCTTGTACAAGGCGCCACTCTGTCCGTCCGGGTTTGGGGACCGATAAAATAGGGGTGTTACAAGATGATTGGCAAGGGACCAGGATGCCCTGTTTGCGGAACGAATCTTTTAACTGAGTTATTCCATCGACCTCCTCTCTCCGAAGGGGATACTGTGGGACGGAAGGCAGTTGTGCTCCCGGTGTTACACGGATCTGGACTGGGGTCACTGGGGTGTATCCCACCTCAGACTTCGATGTGGCCCATAAATCGGGGGTTAGCTCGTCCGAGGGGAGTCTGTTGGGCTGGTGGTGGCTTAAACGGCCCGTCACTGGGAAAGGGCAGGGGTAATAGGTCAAGGTTTCTTCTGGCAGAGACTGGGGAACCCCGAAGAGACTTTTGTCTGTCTGTGCCTGGAGCCAGTGGGCTTGGAATCCCAGCTCCTTTGGCTTATGATCCCCGTTAAGCATTAGGGTGAGGTGAGGGGTTATCAAGCCCGACTGATTCCACAGTTCATTAGGCACTTGGACTAAAAGTGCTGACCCCTCTTTACCTGCAATTTTCCCTCGGATACTGATAGTTACCATGCTACCCAGGAGAGGAGCATACAGCACTTCTATTTCTCTGTGTTTCCCTGTGGGGTCATAAGCTAGCGTCACATGTGGGTCAGGGGTATTTAAGGGCGGGTCAAAAT
>JARFYF010000073.1:217188-235200 GCA_030265395.1 Rhina ancylostomus
AGCCACAATTGCGAGGACGGGGTAGTAGACGGGCTGAATAGTCCGAAGAAAATAATAGTTCCGATGGTCTAACGGCAGTGAATGATCGTTAAAAAATATCGAGGAAGCGTATGGGAAAACATCCTTCCCCATTGCTGTAATATCCCAGTCTTCTGTTCCCAGGCTCAGAACTATTACTGCAAAAAGTCATTCCACTGTTCTTCGATTCCAGTCAATCAGCATAATTCTCTACTCTGCCATTATCAGATTTCGATCCATTCTGTAACATCCCACTTCATTGTTCACGGAGTCCGAATTATTTTCTCCCGTTCCGTGGAGCTGCTGCTCTCTGTCAGCGATGGGAACTGCTCTCACTGGCATTGTGCCATATCGTTGAATTTCACCATTTATAATTGATGTGGGAAACTCTCCAGCAACACGACCGGCTGGCGCTAATTACGGTCAATGAACAAATATCTATGGTTAACCCCTTTATATCCAGAACACAGAAGGGAAGACGTGACGGGGGCGAAAGGAGAGCAGGTTCATATTGAACAACAGGACCGGGTCTATGCTTCGGGTGGTAAAGACCGGGATTATATCCAGTGGGAAGAACGAATAGGCACTGATATAAATCAGCATTAGTGGTGACCTCAGGGCTTCATATCCAGAGTGATGGGACAACAGTGAACCAAGCAGTCAAAAATCGGACAGAAGCCTGGCGTTGTTCAAAAACAGATTCAGATTAATTTATCGTCATTTAAATCAGAGTGCAATAGTAATATTTGCTCGGGTGAAGCTCACAGAGTAAACAGCGTAGTTGGTAATAAAAAAAACTATATATGCTCAAGTTGCAAATTATACTCCAATTCCAAACAAACTCATCTCCAAACTCCTTGACCCAGAGATCAACACCACCGTTTGTGACTGGTTCCTTGACTTTTCACCAACAGACCGCAATCATCAAAGACAGGCAGCAATACATCTGCCACATTAACCCCCCCCCAACACTTAGTCCTCAGCCCATTACTTTACACCCTATAGTTCACTACTGCATGCACAGATTCTGCTCTATTCCCATCTACAAGTATACAGATGACACCACCTTAGTAGGCCGAATAGTAAATAAAGATGGGCCAGAGTACAGGAAGAATATAGGGAGCCCGGTGGGGTGAAAACATGACAATAACCTTTCACTCGATATCACCGCAACAAAAGAGCTGGCCATTGATTTTCAGAACGTGGACAGGGTTGGTGCGCGTGCTCCCATTTGCATCAACGGTGATGATGAAGAGAGGCTTTAGATATTCAAGTTCCAAATGGTGAACATCCCCAATAGCCTGCGCAGGTCCAACGAGGCAGAGGAAATGGCCAGGAAAGCGCAGTAGCTCCTCTACATCTTGAGGAGGATAAAGAAATCTTGCATGTCCACTTTTCACGTCACCATTTTGATAGATGCACCATATATAACATCCTATCAGGATGCATTACAGCTTGGTGTAGCAACTGCTCTGCACTGGTCCGCAAGAAACTGCAGAGAATTTTGGACACAGCGCACCATATTACAACAACTGGCCAGGGAATATCTCTACAATTCTCCATGCTTCGGTAAAGCAACCAACATATTGAATACCCAACCCAACCAAGGGGTTCACTCGTCCCCACCCCATAGGGCAGGAGATACTAAAGTCTGAAAACACGTACTACCAGGCTCAACCGTAGCTTCTATGCCGCGGTTAAAAACTACTAAGGGTACCCTAATGCGAGAAGTTTCACTCTGGACCCTACAATCTACCTCGTTGTGGCCTTGCACCTTACTGTCTTACTGCACCGCACTTTCTCTGTAACTGTAACATTTTATTCTGCGTTATGTTATTGCTTTCCCTTGTACTCACTCGATGTGCTGATGTAATGAAATGTCCTTACACTACCTCAATGCACTATTGTAATGAAATGATCTGCATGGATGGAATGCAGAACAAAGCACTTCACTGTACCTCAGTACATGTGACAATAATGAACCCATTTTCCAATTTATCCAAAACTAAATACAGTGACGAGCGGTAAACATCAGAATAATGCAAACGTTACACTGCAATGTGAAGTAGCCTAAAACAATGTCAAAGTGACAACAATGGAATAACCGAGCGAAGTAGAATTAAGAGTCTGTGAAAGTGGCAACAACACCAAGAAGGGTCGCTGTTCCAGAAGTGGGGGAGAGACTGTTCGTCCGGGATTTCAAGCTCCTGTGTCTTCTCCCAGAAGGTAGAAGATAGAAAAAGATAATGGACAGGGCGGCGGGTATCCTTGCCAACACTGTGAGTCTTTGTGAAACAACATACTGAGAACATGGATTATTTGGAAGAAAATGACGAGGGCGTGATGGGCTTGTCAGAGTTTTAATCAGGATTAAAAGAGTTTCTTCAGAGTGAGAGGTTCGGATGAATCATTCCTAATGATACAATTCGGGAAGTTTGAATCAATTCATCTGACATCACTGAGTGTAATTGCTGGAATGGATGGTCGAGATTGTTGGGATCCACATTTTGGACATTGTGCCATTGAGGAGGGTCAATTTGTGTTCTGAAAGATAAATGGAATTCTGAAGTCAAATAACGTGTTCTGGGCTTAGAGCAAACAGAACAAATGCGAGTTAATAGGTTGATCGGGCGTACTTAGGTTTCCAGAAGCTCTTCAATGAGACGCGAGGCACAAAATTATCACATGAAACTGGAGCGGTGATACGCACACATGGAATCACGATTTGCTATCATAAAGAATGCGTTAGGGATAAGCGAGTCCTGAAATTTGAGAGATTGTGAGCACTGGATGTCTTCACAATTCAATTCTGTCTCAGCTTCTAGCACAGGTTCTGCATGGGGACTCAAAGGTAAAATACCCAAGTCAGATGAAGGAACGATGCTGCGTTAGAGTGTGGACAGCGGATTCATGGGGATTTCGGAAGGCTCATAGGTGTATGTAAAATTATGAGCGGTTTCGCTAGGTTAGAGAGTCAAAGTCGTGATCCCAGGATAAAATGTGAAAAGCTGGAGAGATTATGTTTAAGGTGAGAAGAGAACATTTAAAGGAGATACGCGCGACACGGACATGTTTGCAGAGGGACTGTTTCGCCCCTGGAACGCTCTGCCAGGGGAGGTAGAAGCAGATACGACAGCAACATTTTGAAAGAGCTATTCAGACAGACACATGAACAGGTAGGGAACAGAGGGATACGGACCTTGTGCAGGAAGATGAGATTAGATTGGCAGCGTGTTCGGCGCAGACATGATGGGCCAGAGCTGCAATGCCTGATAAGGAACAGGCAAAGGAGATGGAATAAAATCTCCACAAATGAAATTTTGCTTATTGGTGTGCCAAATGCTAGTGAACAAAGAAGGGGCCGAGGATATCATTGGCGGATTGGAGAAATGAAAATCCCATAATTGTCTGTGTGTATTGTCAAGGAGTTAACCAGGTAAGTAACAGGGCTGATGAGTGATCATAATGGTGATCTACACGTGGAGCCAGAGGAGGCAGCTCTTGTTCTTAAATGGATGACCATCTTCATCCACGAAGGACAAAGAGATTCTATCTGTAAAATTAAGGTTTAGGATGAGGAAATTTCATAAAATAGCATATGAAGAAGAAAAAAATAGGTATTGTAGCCCGATTAAATATGGATGCCCCCAGGTCCTCATCAGGTGAAGTGTAGCTGCAATGCAAGGCGACTGGTAGATCACTGCGGCCCTGAATTCGTTATTGAAATTTTCGCTTGCCGCCGTGTTGTGCCAATAGATGGACGACAGCGAACGAGGTTGTTTTATTCACGAAGGACAGCAGTTATGACACTGTTCCCTGCAGGCCTGTGAATGCAGAGGTTATTGGAAAAAAATCTGAAAGACAGGATTAATCTACAGTTGGACAAGCAGGGCACAACACAAACAAAAATATTCAGCATGGTTTCATTCGTGGAGATATAGTCAGGCGAATTTGATCGAAGTTTTCGAAGTCGTGACAGGAATCTGGGATGATACCTCCCCACACCAGCTCCCCCCGCCCCCCACGCACGAACCAAAATTCATGGGTCATGATCGGGACATTAGTGAGGGACTGCCTGGACAGAAAGCGCGTGCAGGGAGACTGATCACGGACAGGATTTTGCATGGATATTGGTTATAATAAGCTGCAACCTCCTGTTCTGATCGCCCCACAATAATTGCTGTGGACTAGATAATAACTGCAAAAGGACCATCTGGCGCCTCCACGATGAACAGAAGGCTCACTTCCTGATGTTGAGCGGCAGGAACGGAGACTGGGTCCCTAACGCTGAACACGCTGCCTTGGTGGATGGAGAATCTTGGGCATATCATCCACAGTAGACTGGAAAATATAAGATAAGATAAGATAAAATGAGATAAGATAGATAAGATGAGGTAAGGTAAGATATCTTTAGTAGTCGCATGTGCATTGGAACACGCAGTGCAATACATATTTTGCGTCGTGTGTTTTGGGGGCAGCCCGCAAGTGTCACCACGTTTCCGGCCAGATGCAAACTCTTGCGTTACTTCCTTCAAAATATTCGGGTTTCTTATATAGATGGGAGGAGGGCTGATCCACACTAATCGAGCGTACGATTCGATAATTATCTCAGGCAGTACCCAGGATATTTGCCTAATAATAACGCAGGGTCATTGGCTATAAATCAGGTGCCGGAGCATGGGCTCCTAAATGACACTAACGCACCGTCGAGTAACCTTTGTCTGCGCCCGGTAACTGGCATGATTTATCACACGCACTCCGAGTTTATTGTCAATGCTATCGAGCAATAATCTGCGCCAATGTCCTAATCCAACCCAACGTCGCCTGGTAACGTCCAGCAGCAGGACTCCGAGTTAATTACCTTTGCCGAAACCATGTCAACCGGTTAATTATTCTGAGCATGGGCCAAAGCCAATTCTCAAAGGTCAATGGTAACGATCGGGGGGAGGGGGGATATTCCATGATTACCCACATGAATCCAGTGCCACTGTTCAATAATGAAGAGCGTGGGCTCGAACCCACAGACTTACTTTACCCAGTTGCTACTGGGAAATGACCAGTAGCAACTTTGACACATTCACCAACTCAAACTCGAATCATTGGGTAATAATCATCACAAAAAACTTTGTTGAATCCCCAGTAATTTCCAGCTGTTCTTGAATAAGTATCGAGAGACAAAAAGCGCGTGAATGCCATCATACCGATCCATAGACACTGCGCAATAACCAAGAGCGGGATCCTCTGCTAATTCCGTCCACACGAATCCGAAGATCCTCCTGCGCTTTTCATTGAAACAGATTTGATCGCATTGGACTACAGTAAAGCAGGGCGTTTGCCGGGCGGCCAGGTTGCAGATAGTAGTTGAGAAGAATTCTTCTGTTGCTGATAGCCCAGTCCGAATTTGCTAAATCTCTTCGCATTATTATGGACCGAATGCCAGCATCTTGTGCAAAAACCACATCAGTTTTTCTGAACTTCAAACTGTTGACATAAATTGACCAGCCCCAATCACCTTCATCGCAATGATCTGTTTTATTATACCTCCATCTCCTTCCACACACCGTGATCCATTACACTTCGTCCGTGCTCCACTTCTCGAATATTATGCCCACGAATCCTCGCTCCATTTCAGTATATAATTGCAGGATGGCCTCCCTTGTGTACCATGGGATTTCCCCCGACACCCGGCCATCATCAGCCGATTACGCACGAAGGTAAATGTCGGTCCCTCAATCATTGGCCTCCATATCACTGTGTCGTATTGATTTTATCAATTCCAGTCACACAACACCACCACTTTCAAAATTCATCAGTATGGCAGCCTCTAATACACAAAAGTGTAAATTGCCACTTCGACAAAGATAAATAAATACATTTCATCGAAACGTTGAGAACAGTGATCACAGATTTAATGAGAAAACTGTAAATCTCATCTTCACACGCGAATGGCGTGCAAGACAACAATGCGTTCTCAACTCTGAAGTCATTCTTCAGGCCTTTGAATCTGAAGCAAACTGAGGAATCTTTGCACTCATCTATTCTATTTAACACCTGTGGTGCTCTCCTTTTACGCATTTTTTTGCTCCCGCTCTGTCAAAAAACAGTTATTTTTATAACACATCGATTGATTGGCCTGGGCGAAGACATCCACGTGTTGCATTTCCCTTCTATCGGAATGGTGAAACTTGAGGAGAAAACTACGTATAGTGATGCAAAGCGTGAAGAAATCATGGAGTAAATGGATACTGCCGGAGGGACGGTGCGAGAGGGAGACGTTAGAGAAGATGGAACAGAGAACGAATCGAAGAGAAAACGATAAGGGCGCAAAGTTCAGGAGTTTAAGGGGGCATGCAGTGAGGCGAGTCAGAGGCAGATATTGGACATCGGACAGAGTAGGTGGAGTGAAAGACCCGGGGATTGATATAGTGAGATGAGAGATAAGGTAGCGAGGATGGCGAGGAAAGTGGAGGAGAACGGGAGTATGTGCAGTGCGGTGCCCGATCAGCACTAGGAATGGGAAGGTACAATAGTTGTGGCATGGGAGAGTGAAAGAGAGTGAAGGACGCAATGAGCTGGTAGTCGGAGCGTACAGTGGAAGAGCGATGAAGAGAGGCTAAGTATTCCCATCCATTTCTGAGTGGTGTCGGTCTTTGGGAATCAGTAAAGTGTGACTGTCCTTGGCCCTAAGTTTGTAAGACAGACAGTGTGTGTCTGATTGTGTGTCTGAGTTTGTGTACGTCTGCCTCACTGTATGTGTGTGCGCGCGTCTCAGTGTATCTACATGTGTCCGTGTGTGTGCGTCCTTGTGTGTGTCTGCGGCTGTGCCTGTGCTTACGTGTAAGTGTGCCTGCGTGCGTCTGTGTGTATGTGTGTTTGTGTGAGTGTGTGTGTGGGTGTGTGTGTGTGTGTGTGTGTGTGTGTGTGTGTGTGTGTGTGTGCGTGTGCATGTATGCGCCTGGGCGTGCACGCGCGCGCTTTCACATATCCAGATCGTAACACATCTTTCAGGACGTCATCTCAGAGAGTGATAGAGAAAAGTTACTGAACGAGTCGGGCAGTGAAAACAGAAGGACAGTCGCGGATGAGCAGGGAGAAAATCAAGTGGAAATAAAAGAGATTGTGTTTCACCCAGCTGTCCCAACCTGTGACTTCTTATCTCTGCCTAGCCATCTGTGGAAACGTTTGGAGACACTGAGCAGCAGGTCTTGTTTGTCTCGACGGGCCATTGTTAAGCGCGGTTCAACAGCGAAAAGTTGGTCCTTGAAGTTTCATTTTGTGTTTCTTTTATTTGCTTTTTTTCAACCACAACGCTACCCCTTTTCTCCTCCGGTGTAGTTAAATATCTGGAATGCAGTATAAATTTATTACGTGAAGCCGTTGACATTGTAATAACTAGGAGAGGAGATGTGGGAAATATGAAATATTTTTACCTGCGACCAGGAGAGGAAGGGGATTGTGTGTTGTGGCGAAGAGTCATGTACCCGCACATGCACGGTCTTCGGACCAGTATTGAGTGGAGAGTCAGCACCCACGTGTCATTGTGCTCTGGAGGTATCTGTCTCCGTGATTGGAACTGGAGGGGAAGATCTTGCGAGCATTACGTGTTAACATTTCCCGGAGGATTACAATAGGGTGTCACAGCCATGGAGATTGTGGTGGATGTTCGGCGCTCGCGGTGTGTTGTTGATGGACGAACAACGACACTCCCGGGGTTTGCGCGCGGTGTATCACTGACGTCATGATGTTGGCAGAGGACCACTATCTCAAGGATTATGTGTCGGCTTTAACCGTCTTGCATCCGTGCGGATTATTGAGAGAGCAATAGCGACTCCTGAAATATTGCATGAATGGTAGAAACGGCTCAGCGCATTGGAAGTACAGGGTCACCACCACGGGGTTGGGTTGGAACGGTACTGAAATGGAGCAGCCTTGTGCTAATATTCCAGAACCGGGCGCTGTTTGGATTTCGCTAATCCAAACACTAACTGTGAATCACTTCTCGATTTGTCGGTAAACGTAAGGACCCGAAGCAATGACGCAGCCGGATATTAAAACGGGCTCTTCACTTCCTCCTTGGACTGCGTGGCCGTGCAAATAAATGTGTTCGTGATGCAGCTGAAATTACTGAGAAATGGACGGACTTGTGAAAAGTTATATTCCGCCTCCTCTAGCTCAGATATTGCTCACGTGATCTGATAGCAAACGAAATTTACAAGGGTCAGCCGCAGGATTACAAAATTGCTGGAGAAAGTTAGCAGTAAAACCACCGACTTCCTCTTGCTCTCCATCTCTGGGTCACTGCATTTCTCCCCGATGCTTTGTCCCCTCAGACCCTACAGAACCCGACCGGCCATTGAAATGTGCCTGACTGTCAGAGCGATCAGCAGGAGCAATGGATTTAAAATCTTGTCAATCTAATATTACGCTACCCAACCCTTTTCACGGAAATAACTTGGCTGCGGATATCAGAACCAGTCAACTGAATTGTCAACATCCCTCTTATACCCACATGCAATGAACGTTTTTGAGACGGCTGTTGCTGTCACCGCAGCCGCAGTTTTCCCAGTGTATTTTTTTTTCAGCTTCTGCCAACAAATAGCGACAAACCGATGAAAGGTGAAAGTGAGCGTGAACCACACAGAGTATTCCACATAGATCCAGGTCAATACACGGATAACAGTGCACACAGGAGTAAAGGTCAGGAAACTCACCTGGAAATAATGATATTTGATCAGATTCAAAATGACGTCTGTTCAATGACCAGTAGATCTGTCGCTGCCATGGCCAGCAAATGATGAGTGGTGCAGGTGAAGAGGTTGAACTTTCCCAGGGACAAGATCAAAATCGGAACAAAATTCACCGCAGAAAGAGAAGGACACAGGCACTGAATTACTGACCGGATACTTCCGATGTCTGCCCGCACAAAGACATGCATATTGTTCCATAACAGGTCATAACTTTCTAAATGCGCGTAAACCCTATCCTGAAAGTCGGCTTCAGCAGATTTCCGATCACCTAGATTATCCATGTTTCCCTTATTGGACAAAGGAACAACATTGGCTCGCCTTCAATGCTGCTAGACCTCGACCAGCATTTGTATTTAGGATACAAAGATATTCATCAAGTGCCCAGAAATAGCCTCTGTAAATAACCTGCGATAAATGCCATCACGTCCTGTGGACATCCACCTCAATGTTCTTCAAGAGACCCAACATCACCTCTTTCTTAAACTCGAAATGATCTGAGTACTCTCCGTGCCCTTCTCCTTGGTAAATACCGATGTCAGATACTCATTTCGTGCTTCGCCTGCATCCTCTGACAGCAAGCAGAAGTTTCCGCCTTCATATTTGTGTTCCTATCCTCTCTATAGTTATCCGTTTAACTTTAAAATGTCATGGAATTATCTTGATTCCTCCCTAAAGGACATTGCATCCACTCTTTTGGCCTTCCTTATCCATTGAGAATTCCTCCGTGTGCTCGTTATATTCCTCAAGGACTTTGTCTGAGTTTAGCTTCCAAAACCTTACATATGCTTTATATTTTTGCTATTTACCTGAAATTACAAGCTCTCTCGCCTTCCAAAGCTCCCTGACCTTGCCATACTTGTTCTTCCTACTTAAATGAACCTACCAGTCCCAACTGATTGGCTAGTCTTCAATCAACTCCCGCATATCAGACGTTTATTTACCCAATAATAGCCTGTCCTAATTAACTTCCCGTATCTCCTGCCTATTAATGTCATAATTTCGCCCCCCCTCAATTTACTAGTTTCTCGTAATATCCAGACGTACTTACTCACAGCTACTTTCGCACTTCATGAGTTGTCATCACTGTTCCCATGGTTCCTTGCCACTGCAAGGAAAGTCACGTCGCCAGGTTTATTTCCAAAATCAAGCTGCAATATAGTCCCTCGTCTTCCTGCACTCCCCACCTACTGTTTCAAGAAACATTTTTGGAAGCACCGACAAAATTATGCTCCCCGTAAGCCTTCTGCACTGCGGAAGTGCCAGTCAATATTGCGTGCATTAAGGTCACACAAGATGATAACCCTGTTGCTTTCACATCATTCCGTAATACATCTGGATATTTTTTCCTCTGTCTCCCAGTGGCTATTGGGAGACCGATGGTATAAGTTCGACAGAGTGATTGGACGATACCTTGGGATGAGTTTTTCCATACGACGGGAATAAAAGATCCAACATGATTCCATTGAATACTGGAGGATGTCCGGTTAAACGAGGAGACCTCTCATTTTTTCCTGAGATCGTATGAACTCAAGATCAGTTGACCAATTGCTGATCATACGACAGGGCTCCCATGACAGGAATGTATGGTGCAACTTTGTTGTTCTTGTTTCATGGCAAATAAATCGTTTCTCAGATACTGACTGCTGAGGAGTAGATATAGAGGAGATGTCCGGGGAAAGTTTTCTTTACTCAGAGAGTGGTGAGTGCGTGGAATGGGCTTCCGGAAATGGTGTTGTAGGCGGATACGTTAGGGTCTTTCAAAAGACTGTTAGATAGGTACATGGAGCTGAGATAAAATAGAGGGCTATGGGTAAGCGTAAAGATTTCTAGGGTAGGGACCTGTTCGGCACAACTTTGTGGGCCCAATGGCCTGAATTATGCCGTAGTTTTTCTATGTTTCTATGTTTATATAAGGAAAACAGATTGTAGATAACATTCCAAGCGGAGCCTCACCAAGAACTTTCATCATTTTCGTAAACATATTTACGCTTCTACTCAATACCTGTTGCGCTGAAGCAATTTGCCTTCTTTACTGATTGCTGCATCTGTTTTTTTTTCTTTTCGTGACTGGCTACGGGGATGTCCAGATCCCTTTGTACATTAAATCCTATTCACCTATTTACCTCAATAAAAGTAAATACATTCACAACTATCCACTTTAAACTGCAGTGGTCACATACTGATCATTCATTTAAACAGTTTGAACCCTATTACCCAATTTTTGCACCCAACTACCCTCGCCACGAGCACACACAACGCCCAATCTTAGTATTCACCCACAGAGCTACACAACTTGAGGTGTTCCACTTACTTCCCGACAACTTCAATGACAGCAATAATCATGTTCAACACATCACACGGAAATATAGAAACGCCATTTTCTAAGTGAAACCCTTTGGTTTGCAAAAAATCCGCAAAATTGAAGGCAAAATGTTTTCAGATATTTTACACCAGTTGGTATCTCCATAAAGAGTCTGTGATTTCAACAGAGTTAAAATTGAGGATGGGATTTTAAAAATAAGATCAAACAAATTAAAACAACCGGATGTCCTTCCTGCTGGGACAAATTGTGTTCAGTTCAGAAATTTTATTGAAAACCCCGAGAGACTGGAAAATGTGATCACAGAAATGGGTGAAGTTTAGGAACGTCATTATGCCACCGTGGGGACATTGTTTCAAACACCACCAGACCCCTCTCTTCATCTCCCATTGTTTGGTTGATGTCCTTCGAACTGTTTCACTTAGCAATTCAATTCCAAGTGCGAAGGGCAATTTCACGTCACATGGCCCGCCTTGTCTGAGGGTAAACGTTGTTGGCTTGTACCATGGATACCAGCATGAATTCAGTAGATCAAAACAAACATCTCGTTGCATCATCCTGATGAAATTAATCAAACGTACATGGTGCCAATAAACTGCCAACCATCTTCGGAATGTTATAGCATTTCAAAACGACACCGCATTATGTTGACGCAACCGTTCAGACCGATTCGGATGTTGAAACTGAAAATCCTGTGTGGCCACACTCCTCTCTCCCCGACGGCCTGACCGCGCATTTGTGTCCTGAACCCGGTATCATTTGTGAACGAATCAGGCGCACACGAGTTGCCCAAATTGACTCTCCATTGTGGCCTAATCGGTCGCTTCTGTTAACCTTCACTGTGTGATCAGTAATGTTCAACATAGTCTGGACGCGTCTGACTTCCAGAGTAGACACAACCTTACAATGCAGTCAACAGGTTTCGGGCCTGGTCTGGAGGCGTCTGGTGATAAAATATCGTGTTAGAATTGTTCGCTGGAATACAGGTTGTGTTTCTATTCTGGAGGTAGTAGTGTCGCAGTGCAGCGAAGATCGCCATTTATTCAATATCTCATACGGTTTTAAGATATATTATGGAGGAATCTGAAGGCACAGTGCAGAGCAGTATCCATGGTTTGAGTGTCGTGTGCCATGCTTCGTCTGGAGGTTACTGATTGGGCAGCGAGGGGACATGTGCATAAAGAGTGAAGAAAATATCAACAGCAGTAGGACACTTGTCACCTCAAGGCCGCCACCCGATTCAATATGCTTTTGGCTGATCTGCTTCAAGCCTTACGTCCAATGTACATCAGTAATCTATCTCCATTAAGATAATAGATTTCTTTAAGATTTTTTCCCGAAATCCATAATATCTCACTTCCCCAGAAATACCTTTGTTTAAGCTTTCGTCGAAACGCTTGAACGTATCTATATCCCAATCTACAGTTCAATTACTTTATGTCAAAAGACCCTCCCACATATTCTCGTGTCATCGCCAAACTGGGATACCTTATACTTTCTCCAGGGGGTCAGTAATATTAATCATAAATATTTGACGACCAAAAACTGAGCTTTGGTTCACTCCACTGGAGACATCTAAAACCATCGTTCATTCCGATCCTCTGTCTTGTCTGCGATCACCAATTTATTCGAACAAACCTCCACTTGTGCCATCTTCTACACTGCACCGGCCTTTTACCTGGCTGTTGACAAATACCTTCAGGAAATCCGAACGCCGTACATCTACAGGTTCCCCTTTATCCATCTCGACACTACGTGTTACATCTTCAAGGAACTTAAGAAAATGCGTCATCATAATTAACTTTTCATAAATCTTTGTTGACTTAATCTGCTTATATAAACTTATCTGAATTATTATCTACTTTCATTGATTGTAGACGTCAGCATTTTTGCTAACAACAGATGTTCAGTCAACAGGCCGACAGTCACACGTTTTTTGTCCACCTCGCATCTTCAACGAGTGCGAAAGATCTTCAGTGTGGCTTTTCCACGAATGTTTTAGTTTATTGAAGGTGAATTTGTTCAGCGTGAGACAATCTGACAACCAGGTATTTTTATTGATGAAAGTAGTTGGCTAATCAAATGTATGCAAACTCCCAATAGAACCATGCCATCAGTGTCAAATCTGTCCCAGACCAGTTCCCCCATGGTGTGCCCTTGCTCTCATTGCTATATCTACAATGAAGGAAAAGCACCGGAACTATGCACAGTATTGCAGGTGTGTCATCCGCAGTGCTGTATCCTGTACCCTCAGTGTATTCGTGAGGTACAGCGGCACAAAATTCCTACTGATTACAAAAATGCGGTTTCCACTATGACTGGGACGTCAAAATTCAACATAAAACAGCTATTTCATTGACATAAATACTTTTACCTTACTTTAAAACTGTATGTTTCGCTTTACAAAAACAACCCCCGTGAACATCTGGTTTATTATCAAACGTGTTAGCACCCGATACCGTTCCCCCATCCATTCTCCTGACGCCATCCGCAACAAACTATCCATACATAGGTATCCGTCTGATACCATTTTCTGTCAATAAACATGACAGGACTGATCGGCTCAACTGTGTTTATTTCGACGTCAGGTGTATTATCGTTAAGGTCGATAGACTTAGAGCCTGGATGATTGCACGAAATTCAGACATTGTTGCCATTACAGAGACCTGGTTGCCTGAGGGACAGGACTGGCAGCTCAACGCTCCTGAGTTTCGTCGGTTTGGATGCTGTGGAGAGTTGGGTAAAACAGGCGGAGAAGTTACGCCATTGAAAACGGAGAATGCCACGTCAGCACTCAGGGAGGACATACTGTGGGGGCTGAGACACAGAAGCAGTTTGTGTGATGCTGAAAAGTAAGAATGGGGAAGTTGCGCTGTTGGAATTATATGATACCCCTTCTCCAATAACCAGCTCGAGGTGGAGGAACAGATTTGTAGACAGGTTATGGAAAAGTGCAGAACCAACAGGGTTGTCGTAGCGGGGGACTCTAACTTCCCCAGTGTTGATTGGAATTCCCTTCACACAAGAAGCTCAGATGGGTCTGGATTTCATCAGTGCATCCAAGAGAGAGTTCTTGAAGCAGTATGTAGGGCGTCCAATTTGAGGAACGGTCATCGTCTTGGGAAATAAGCATACAGCTCACAGACCTGATAGCAGGTAAACATTTTGGGAACAGTCACCACAACTCAATCCATATTAAGGTAAGAGTGGGAATAAAATCAGATCTTGCGGTATGGTACTAACTTGTGGAAGGGCAAATTATGACTGGACAAGACAGGAGAAAAGCAGCGTTGATTGGTAACAGCTGCTGCCGGCAAGTCTATTTCAGACATGTGGGAGTTGTTTAAAGACAGCTGATCAACGTTCAGGATCGGCATGTTGCGATCAAGACTGACAACATAGAACAATGAACATTTCAGCACATATAGGCCCTTCGGCCCACAATGCTGTGCCGAAATTGTATCCTGCTCTAAGATTTATCTCAGTCTTCGCTGAAACATAGATATCCTCATTTCTATATCATTCATGTGTCTATGTAAGAGTGTCTAGATGTCACGAATGTATCTGCCCACACATCCTCTGCGGACAGTGCGTTCCACGCACCCACACTCTCTTTTTTTAAAAAAATCTTACCCTTCACATCTCCTTTATATCTTCCTCCAATTACTTTTAAATCATGTCCTTTCAGGTTTGGTATTGTCCCACTCGATCTGTGCCTCTTATCATCTTGTACATCTCTATCAAGCCACCTCTCATACTCCTCCTCTCCAAAGAGAAAAGTAGTGTGTGTGTGTGTGTGTGTGTGTGTGTGTGTGTGTGTGTGTGTGTGTGTGGTGCTTACGACAATAGGAGAAAAGACGTCATGACGTTTTTGGGGCAGTCAGTCAGAGCGAGAAGGAGAGAGACACCTGCCTGCTGGTCTCTGTATCAATGGATGAAAAACAATAACTGTGTCTGTCATTACAATCCACAGATTGATTTTTGGAATAATCCAGTGGAGTCCATGTTGTCGTTAACTTGTAGTAGGAAACAGGAATTTATGTGATTACCCACGTCTCGAGTGCCTTTGGTGTCAGATACTTTGTGAAAAAAAAGAATGGAGATCATCAATAATTAGGGTTTCCTATGAGTTCAAACGTGGAACATTTGGATTTCGTAATTACTCTCTATTTTCTCTCTGCAACTTTTTTTTATTTTTTAAAAATTTTCATTTACAGCGTGGTAACGGGGCCTTCCGGCCCAACGAGTCCACGGCGTCCAGTGTAAACCCCAAATTAACCTACCCGTCCGTCTTTGGAATGTGGGAGGAAACCGGAGCCCCCGGAGGAAGCCCACGCAGACACGGAAAAACGTACAAACTCCTTACAGGCAGCGGCGGAAATCGAATCCGAGTAGCTGGAGCTGTAATAGCACCGTGCTAACCACGACGTGCCGTGCCGTCTTTTTAGTCAACGGTGGCTTTAGAGAAGCCTTTGCACACGTTTTACCTTATGGCTTGCTGAACTGAACTTTGAGAACTATTCCTGGACCTGGAGTTTGGGAATTTGACACACACACACACACACACACACACACACACACACACACACACACACACACACACACACACACACACACACACACACTACGAGTTCTGTTTTTGGGGTTAGTGTTTATGATATAATAATTTACTTCTAACATTCTAACATTTTTATTTTCATTTTTCTTATCATAAGTCGCTATTAATAACATAGTTTTAAGAATTTACATGACGGTGTGTTTCTTTTGTTGCTTGTACGTGACAGAGCGATCAGGAAAGATTGTACAAGCTGGGTTGTTTACCCTGGAGTGTTGTATGCTGAGGAGAGACCTGATGGAAGTTTGTAAAATTGAGAGAAGTAGACAAGATAGGCAGTCAAACTCTTTCCTCCGGGGAGAAATTCCAAATATGAGAGGAAATACATTTAAGTTTGTGTGTGTGTGGTGGGGGGGGGGGTGGGTGGTGGTGGTGGTGGTGGTGATTGGTGTTAAAATGCGATGTCAGGGGCAAATATTCCACTCAGAGATTGGTAGGTGCTTATTTTGGTTTACCAGTTGTATTAGTGGAGGCAGACAATTTAGAATAGTTTCAGCGGCTTTTGCGTTGACACATGAAGATGAAGACAACATAGGGATACAGGCGATACACAGCAGAAGGACACTCATGTTATTTACCATCAAGATCAGCAGCATATTGTGGGCTGGCTGCCTGTCCAGTACTGTGCTATGCAATATTTCTATTGGATATTGAATGCGACACCCAAAACAGATGCCTAACCATAACTGGCTCTGATAGTCAATCAAGGACAGAAATATAATGTAACCTCGTTCCCCGCAATAAGGCAGAATATGGAATTTATACAGTCACTGGAACTAATACTGTGGTTGACATTAAGACCTTTCATCCAACGCATACCTGGCGGAAGAAGTATTAGAGCTGGGTACCATTCCGAAATGTTAAAGGCATCTAGATATGAGTAACATAGAAGAACACAGCTCCGAAACAGGCCCTTCGTCCTACAATGTCTGCATTGCCAACATTAAATAATTTGCTTCCAGATATCCATGATCTATACCCCTCCATTCCCCTGCATGTTCGTGTCTATTTAAAGTTCTCGAAAACGCCGTTATCAAACCTGTTTTCATATCTCCACCCGGCCGCCCGTTGTAGGCACATACCACTTTGATTTAAAAAAAAGCCCCTCGCAACTCGAGTGAACATTTCCCCTGTGAGTTTAAATGCACGTCTTCCCGTATTTTTTTTCTTTCCTGTGAAGAAATGTTCTTACTCTCTACCCTGAATGTGCCTCTTATAATCTTGTAACCTGCTATCAGGCTGCCCCTCCGAGGCCCGAAAGAAAACAATCCAAGTTTGTCCAACCGCTCCTTATCGCTCATACCCGAAAATACAGGCATTATCCTGGTCAAATTATTCTAGCCACTTTCCTTCCTGTAATGAATCGACCAGAAATGAACATAATACTCCAAGATCAGCCAAATCAAAGTTTTCCATTGCTGCAGAATAATTTCCTGGCACACTTAATGATGGCAGGTATGTCGTATGCTCTTTTTACCACGCAGTCTATATTATGAGGCACTTTCAGTGAGATATGGACGGATCCCAACATCCTTCTGTTCGTCAACGTTATTAAGAGTCCTGGCACTGACTGTATACATTTCCCCTTGCTTTCGTGCTACCAAAGCCTGAAACCACACACTTGCTCGGATTAAACGTCATCTTCCTTTTGTCCGCCCATATCTGCAAGTGATCTCTATTTTTCTATATCATTTGACAGACTTCTGAACTGTCCACAACTCCACCAAGGTTTATGTCATCTGCAAATTTGCTAACCCACCCATCTATATTTTCAACCATGTCATACAATAGACTCCAGCCCAATTACAACGGAACAACCCCTGGTCAGGGAACTTGGGCCAGAATAACACCCTTTCACCTCTACTCTATCTTCTAGTGGCAACCCAATTCGTAATCCAAACCACATATTTACGGTCGATCCCATGCATCTTGACCTTTTGGATCAGCCACCATGGATGCTCTTGTCAAATGGTTTAATACAATTTACGTTGATAATATTCACTACCCTACCCACATCAATTCTGAGTTCTGGCCCTCAATTTGGATCTATTAATGCCTTGTTGTCCAGCACAAGGATTCCATGCTGGACTGATTGTATAACAATACACACCGGAGCCCCATCAGGGGCCTAGCATTAGAACCTGTGTTTCTCTGGCACTAGTTGCCGGAGTGTTGGTCTACCTTTAGGTATACTTTGGTTCCAGTTGCTTAGAGTGGTGTATTCTAGAGCAGTCTTGTGTTCTCTATTCCTTTGCGAAGATCCAGTTCGTGTTGGGATTCCTCTTCTGATCTCCAAGGCAAGATTCCTTCCA
>JARFYF010000073.1:337474-355167 GCA_030265395.1 Rhina ancylostomus
CCCAACCTGTCCAAGTCCTCCTGCAGACTCCCTGCTTCCTCAACACTACCTGCCCCTCCACCTATCTTTGTATCATCCGCAGACTTGGCCACAAAGCCCCCAATTCCGTCATCCAGATCATTAACATATAATGTGAAAAGTAGCGGACCCAACTCCGACCCCTGCAGAACACCACTGGTCCCCAGAAAGTAGTGCTGGGGAGGGCCAGTTATCCCATTCAGCAGCATCAGTCAGAATGCACTCTTGCAATGCAATTAAAACTGGGTTTAACAGGACACAGCAGTGAGGGAGCCTTTACCTGTCTCATTAACTCAGGGTTGTTTAGCATGTGGCTGATCTCTGGGTTCCTCTCCATCAGCTGCTGCATCTGAGGGTTTGCCATGATCATCTGCCTCATGAGGTCTGGGTTGGACATCATATTTTGCACAAAGGGATTCTCCATGATCTGGGCCAGCATGTCCGGGTTTGACATGAGCTGTCGTTGCATCTGCTGCTGTAGTTCCATGAAGTTTGCCGAACCCATGCCTAGGCTCCCGAGTCCAGGAATACCACCGAATCCAGCTAGCGGAGGAAAACAAAAACTCTATCACAAACAGGCCATTCCAAGCCCAACTGGTTCATGCTCCTCTCAAGGACAGCTGCCTGCTCTCTGGTATCTCACCCAGATGACTCTTGGATGCAGACGTTAACAGCCTTGGAGCACACTACATCCACGTCTGACATTGCTCCCAATGAATGCCATCATGTGTGCAACCTCCAGTACAAGTCTATGAATGAACAGGGGTTTATTCCCACCACCACCTTTCCTGGATTGTACAGACTGTGATCAACTTCAATACCACTGTTTGGGACAAAACCCTTTCCTTTAATTCTGCCATTGAATAGTACTTGCACTTTTCCCCTTCTCCCCCTCAATCCTTCTTCCCAAATAGTCAAACCAGCAGCACTGCACACAACCACAGATCTTACATAGTACAGACTGAGAAGGCGTGGCAGCCCCTGTCGGAGGTGTTGTGTTGGCCCCACTGCTCGTACTGGTGACCGTGGCTGTAGTGGGCTCGGGCCGTACGGTGGTCTCTTCAGCACTGGGAGCGCTGGATGATGTTGAAGGCTGCGTGGCAGAGTCCTGGAGCCTGGCAAGACAAAGCACAAAAGGCCACGGTCAGCAAGGTGCAGTGAATGAGGATCTTTCCTGCAAGGGACCCACCAATCCCACAAACAATGAGCAATAAAACAATTCCTGCCCTCCTCAAGGCCTATGGGCTCATATCCTAAGTGCTATAAGGCAAGGTGCAGAACCAGCATCTCGTAGGAGAGGAGAATGGGAGTGGAAAAAAATTATTTATCTAAACCTTGGATAGAAAAGGTTCCACTTCTGTAGGAAACCCTTTCACTCACCCCCATTCCAGACCTTGTACGGCGCAGGTCAGATACATGACAAAAGTCTTTCTACATTGTCTCATCAAACATTTCCACAACAGGTATAGCATTAGTTAGAAGCGCTGTAAATCTCCCTCTACAATGCCCAATATGAAGAACATAACAGTAGGCCGCCACCTGTTCCCTCAAGTCTGCCCCATCGTTCAATATGATCATGGCCTCAAACCCTCTCCGTGTCATCAAACATGATCAGGGAGGAAGAGGATTGGTTAGATACAGAAAGAGCTTTGTAACTGCCCTACCTAGCATTACCACGGCAGATAACTATTCTGTCCTAATAACCTGACACAGTCTCAGGGTAACAACTTTATTCTGCACTATGAACAGCATTTTAGCTCTGTTGAGAGTGCCTGCCAAATCAGGAACAATAACCCTGACAATTCCAGGCAGTGTAGGAACTGGAGTGAATTTCCCACCAAATCTTGCTCTATGTGGGAATCCCAGAATACTTCCCGTATCCAGGACAACCACATGTGCAGGAAGTGGCATCAACTGAAGGGGCTCCAATTCCAGGTTGCACTTTGATGGACTTGGGAAAGAGATTAAGCAGAAGTTCAAAGGTGGTCATTTCTGAATTACTCCCTGTGGCACATGTCAAGGAGCACAGGAATGGGAAGGTAACAGAGACGAATGTGCGGCTAGGGACATGGGGTGGGAGAGAGGGCTTTACATCCTCTGGGGAGGTCCGACCTATATAGCCAGACATGTTACATCTCAACAAAGCTGGGACCATTATCCTTGCAGACACAGTCTGTAAGGAGGTTTAAACTAATGCAGTTTGGCGGTGAGCATAGAGCATAGTACAGTACATCAAGGGAACAGGCCCTTTGGCCAACCATGAGGCTAGTTTAAGCTGCACATCTGCCTGCACATAGTCTCAATCCCTCCATTCCCTGCCTGTTGTTTGTCTAAATATCTCTCTAATGTTGCTATCATATCTGCTTCCACCACTTCTAGCCATCTACCATTTTTTGCTTGCCCCACACATCCCCTTTAAACTTTCCCCCCCCCCTCACCTTAAATCTATGTCCTCTAGTATCTGACACTTCTTTCCTGGGAAAAAGATTCTCACTGCCTACCCTATGTATGCCTTTCATAACTTATAAACTTCGATTAGGTCTCCCCTCAGCTTCCAACACTCCAAAGAAAGCAATCCAAGTTTCTCCAACCTGCTCTTATAGCTCGTACCCTCTGGTCCAGGCAACATGCTGCTGAACAACTTCTGCACCCTCTCCAAAGCCTCCACATCCTTGTAATGGGGCAACCAGAACTGCACACAGTACTCCAAATGTGGCCTAACCAAAGTTTTATATAGATGCAACAAGACTACCTGACATTTATACTCAACACCAATGAAGGCAAGTAACCTTATTTACCACCCTATCTACTTGTGTTGTCACTTTCAAGGAGCTAAGGATTTGCATCCCAAGGTAGTATAATACAAGTGCAGAGGATTGAGAGAGATAATTAGCATCATAACAGGAATATGGTGTACAGCGGACCTAGGAGTACATCAGTTGCTGAAATCAGCTTAACAGGTAGGCAGGTGGTAAAGAAGGTGTTTGGCACACTGGCTTTCATCAGTCAGGGCGCTCAGTATAGTGTTGCACAGGTTGTTGGTGAGACCACACATAGTAATGTGTACAGTTCTGTCTTGTTACAGGGAAAGATATCATTAAACTGAAGAGTGCAGAGAAGATTTATAAGGATGTTGCCAGGACTCGAGGGCCTGAGTTATAGGGAGAGGTTAGGCAGGCTAGGACTTGATGTCTAGGGTGTATAGAGATGTATAAAATCATAAGGGGCAAAACCAGAGGGCATAGGTTTAAGGTGAGTGGTGAAAGATTTAAGATGGGCAACTTATTCACGCAGAGGGTGGTGGGTAGATGGAATGAGCTGCCAGACCAAGTGGCTGAGGCAGGTGCAAGACCAACATTCAAAAGATATTTGGATAACATCGTGGGCCGAAGGGCCTGTTCCTGACCTGGACTGTTCTGCAGAGAAACAGAAGAAAGGGTTTAAGAATGGTCTACATACATCCATATAATAAGCAGAGGGTCACTGTGATACAGCATGGAAACAGGTACTTTGGGCCTTCAGGCACCTACTTACATGAATCCTACACAATCCCATTCCATTCCCCTCACATTCCCATTAACTCCCTCCCAGATTCCAACCCTCACACACACCCTGGGGGCCATTTTGCAGCGGTGAATTAACCTACCAATCTGCAGGTTTTTGGGAAGAGGAAGGAAAGTGGAGCGCCTGGAGGAAACCTACAAACACAGCGGGAACGTGCAAACTCCACATAGACAGCACCCAAAATCAGGATTAAACCCGGGTCACTGAAGCTGCAAGGCATCAGCTCTACTAAATGTACCACAGCTTGCTTTTACACAAGGCTGGTGAGCTCAGACACAATTAACCACATGGGATTATAATGTTGTGGCACTAACAGAGAGCCTGCTGAAGGGACAAGAATGGGTTCTGATATTCCTGCACATCAGGTAGTGAGGAAAGTGAAAATAATGCAGTGGTAATTTTGATCAAGGAGAATGGTGCAGTGCTTTACAGAAAAGTGCACTTCTCCTACGGAAATGGAACCTTTTCCATCCGAGGGTGAACTGAGAAAATAGGTTAAAGAAAAGGTCAGATAAGCATCAATAGGTACTTAAGCAGCTATTTAATAATGATCCGCAGAAATATATTCCAATTAGGATGCCTCAGTGATGAACTATCTGTAGCTTAAGTATTAAAGAAAAAACTAGAGCATACAAAGTGGCAAAAGGTAGTGTTGGATAGAAGTCTCAAAATTTTTCAGGAACCAGCAACAAGAGAAAAAGGATAATGTGGGGAGGGGGGAAACTGATGATGAGACAACTGGTAAGTTACAGCAAAACATGCAGCAGGAGCTTCCATGGATATAGAAAAAAGCTAAGTGTGTCCCTACCCCCTAAATATTAACATTGGGCAATTTATTATCGAAAATGGAGAAACGGCAGGTGCTTTAAACCAACACTTTGCATCCGTCATCACGGAGAAGCATGCAGCAAATATCCAGAAGATAACAAATGGACTATTTTCCATAGTATGGAAGAATTTGTAACTATCCATATCATGAGGGACAAGATATTGAAAAAAACTAATGGAACTAAAGTTAGACAAGTCACCACCATTTGACAGCTTGCACCTCACAGCTTTAAGAGAAGTGGCTGCAGAAACAGTGGAGTCACTGGGTGAAGTTTTTCAAAACTCAAGTTTTGAGAGAGTACCAATGACTGGAAAACCATAACTGTGACTCCACTGGTTAAGGGAAGAGACAAACGTTGGAGGGAAACAAAACTATAATCCAATCAGTTTAACATCGGCTGTTGGTAAGATGCTGACAAGGAAAAAAAATAGGTAGCCATGTAACTAATGTACTCACACCGTCATCATGAACGGGAAATCACATTTAACAAATTTTTCAGCATTCTTCGAAGACATAGCAAGCAGAGTCAATAGAAAGGAATTTGTAGATGTAAGGCATTTAACAAGGTGCTGAATAACAGTCTGTTGCTCATGATAAGAACTCACAGTATTGGGGGTGTATCCATTTACACCCCCATTATTACCTCCACGGTATTAAATGGATTGAAGAATGGTTATCACATCAAGTTGTGATAAAGGGCTCTTTTTCAGACTGGAAAGATGTAACTAGTGAATTGTCCCAAGGATCAGTTTCTGGCCCTCAATTATTTATTAATGTCTTAGAGGAGGGGCAGAGAGTAAGGTATGAGTTTGCCGATGATATGAAAAAGGTGGAGAGCAAATGTCACAATGAGGATATTGATACTTCGCAGCAAGACAGAATGGGTGAACACTTGGCAAATGGAAGTTAACATGGGAAAATACAAGGTCAGAGGAATCAAAGGGCAGATGATTATCTAAACAGAGGGAGACTGCAAATGAGTGAAATATGTATGAATCACAATAAGTTAGCTGGCACGTACAGCAAGTAGTTAGGAAGGCAAATGACATAATGGCCTTTATTGCAAGGGCTGAGAAATGGAGAAGTGCTGTTACCATTGTACCGGGTATTGGTAAAGCCACATACACTATATTCTGTACAGTTCTGGTCCCCTTATTTAAGGAAGGGTATTCCAGCATTGGAGGCAGTCCAGAAAAGATGCACTTGACTAACTCCTGGGATGAGAGGACTGTCCTTTCACAAATGGCTAAAGTTGGATGTGCATTCTTTGGGGTTTACAAAAAATAAGAATGATCTTATTGAAGCATACAAGGTCCTCAGGGGTCACAACAGAATTAATGTCAATACATTTCCACTACTGGGAGAGTCTCAAATAAGGAAACATAGTTACAAGGGGGCAACCATTTAAAACTGAGGGATGCAGAAAATTCCTTTCAGAGGGTGTTGAATTTCCTTGCCCAAAGGATTGTGGAGACCACCTCATTGAGGGTGAAGTTTCTCCAAAACTTTTGGAAACTGAATGCTATGGAGAACTGGCACAGAAGAGCTGAGGCCTAGGGCAAATCAGCCAGGTCAGGCAAGCAAGAGGGGCCAAGTAGCCTACTCTTGCTCCTATTTTCTTGCGGCCTAAACCATCTTACTTGTGAACCTTACCCTTGTAAATGCTTCAGAGATTTGGACTATCTCCAACAGGACCTCAATGTATTGGAGAGACATCACCAGTGCCATCTCCATAAAATCCTTTCCCATGCCAACTCATCCACAGCAACGTCCACTGCCAGGCCATGTCATTCATAAGCCTGATGCCAGACACTATCCAACCTCTGTTATGAGAAGAGATTACTATGTGGATACAGGCAAAGATCCAAGATGTTCCAAAACCATCCTTAAACAAAAAGCAACATCCCCAATGACTCCTGGGAACCTCCAGCCCACAACCGTTCAAAGTGGAAAACCTACCAGGAGAACCTCACATCCATGCATTAGGAACACACAGAAGCCAAGCATCAAAGGCAAAAGTGGTGCATCACCTCAAACTATCCACTCTGCCTGTCCCATCAGATCTGTAGATCCATCAGCCAGCTCAAACCCTAGAGAGCTGGACTGGAAGCAAGTCATCCTTGATCTCAAGGACCACTAAGAGAAAACGGGTCGGTAAGGTGGTGTGGAGGAATTGAGAGATGTTAACATAAGAATTAGGTACACAAGTAGACCAACTGGCCGTTTGAGCCTGCTTTGCTATTTATCAAGATCATGGCTGATCATCTACATCAGCTCTACTTTCCTACATTATCCTCACACTCCGCAATTCCCCTAATATCCAGAAATCTACCTCAGTTTTTAATGAGCTCAGTGACCAAGTCCCCACAGCCCTTTTTCCAAATTTTAAAGGTTCACTACCCTGTGGAGAAATTTCTCCTCCTCTCTGTCCAGAATAACCTAAACATAATTCTGAGACTGCAGTCCCTACTTCTAGGCTCCTTAGCTAGAGTTCTTTATTCTTCTAAACTCTAGTGAATACAGACCAACTCTACTCAAATACTCTTCATAAAGCAAATGACATTCCAGGAAATCAGATTCTGGTGAATCTTTGCTGCACTCCCTCTATGCCAAGTATGGCTTTTTTTTAAAATAAGAAGACCAGAACTGCACCTAATACCCCAGGTGAGATCTGTTAGATCTTGAGACGATGTTGTCCAGAAGGTTTTTCAGAAGTCAAGAATGAGGTGCAAATCTTATGGTTACAGCCATTTTCTGAGATGTTCATCAAAACTTTTCTGGTTCGTGCACCAAAGTGGGTGGTGGGTGGTCTCTCATTTACCCACGTTATATTCCAACTGTGCTCTCCTCCTTAAAGATTCTTTGCACCCTCCTCCCTACTTACAATCCCACCTAGGGAGTCAACATGAACCTAGGCTTTCTTCTGTGGTTTGAACAGATTGCTGCATGGCAGCTGTGGCTTCTAAATTCTTAACTGTGTGACCTTTGCTGAGAATGGAGTTAGCCTTCTGCTTTGCTGTCTGGACTAACTAGGAACAGCCTCATAAGTAATGGCAGCGGCTTGGCAGGGATTTGGGTAGCTCGAGATCCAGTACCTGCTGGAGATTTGACATCTTCACTGCCCAGAGCACAATTTTTCAGCACCAGCCTGCACTCACTTTAAAAGTCATTTTGAAAGATTCGGTCTCCTCTCAAACCAAAGTGTAAGGTTCATGCCAATCGAAATGCAAGGGTCACGGTAATAAAGTTTGTTTTGATTAATTAGACTTTACAAATCACAGCACCTAATGGGGCAGGTCAATCAACCGGTACCCGCATTACAGAGGCTCACAAGAAAGTGCAAGAGAGGTTTACAAGAACAAAGCAAGGCAAAGGCTTAAATGAACATCCTGAAACTCATTTCTTTAGAAAGAAGGCTGAGGCCTAACCCAATCCAAGGTCTTAAAAGATGTTGACAGTGTTTGAGATGATGGATACAGAGAAGGCTGGAACTAGAGGTCATAAATACAAACAAATCCAGTTGGAAATTCAGGAAAATTTCTTTATGCAGAAGGCTGAGAACAAGGGACTTGCTCCCACAGTGAGTGGCTGAGGTGATTTGCAGAGATGCATTTAAGGGGAAGCTGGACATACCCAAGGGAGAGCTATGCTGGTGAGATTAGGGAAGGTGGGAGGCAGCTTGTGTGGAAGACAAACAGTAGCATGCATGAGGTGGGCCCAACTGCTCGTTCCTGCACTGCTCACTCTTTGTGACGGTAAGGACCAGGCGCAATATCGGACCAGCAGCTTGAGTGAATAACGTCTCAGGTGCACTGATCAGCTTAGAGAAATCTAGTATACAAAAACCTGGGCTGACAGCTGTACAACCTTGGAAAACAGGGAGAGGAGTGAAAATGCTAGACACATTAAATATGACACCACATTACAAAATCAGTGGTAAAAACTTAGGGCTGTAGAGCTGGCCTGGACTTGATGGTCCAATAGCTTCCTTCTGTGCTGTGACAATCGACAGCTAACAATAGGAACGACAAGGATCTTCCGTTAGTCTAAGCAGTGGTGAAGCACCAACAACAGCCTGTCAATCACAAATGGTCTGTGGAAAAAAACTCTCTCATCCTCAGCAGGTAAAGTGATGAAAACCCCTTCTCAGGAAGTATCATCAAATGAAGACCATCTCCACATCATAAAGAACGCACCAAGTACAAAGTTTTACTCCCTTGAATACATTCTCCACTCAGCACTGAACAACTGTGCAACATTGTCCCCAGGGTCTCATTCAAGTATAAGTGGACAGATAATATTTTCACACAAACATTCACTGAAGGTATAGGTGAATAACTGCCTAGCCCTCCAAACTCAGGAGAGCTCTGGAATTGTCCCAACAACAAGGTACAACATCTGGAGCAGCAGGGACGTGACAGTGGTAGAACAATTGATATCATGAGCCACAGGAAAGGTGTGAACATCAGAGCTTTTACAGTCCAACATGCTTCACTGGAGCATTTATAATGCTTGACACAGCCACAAAGAGTTACTACGTGCCCAGCTTGCCTAGCACAGTTCATACTTTACAATAGCAACTGTTTCAAAAAAGACCAACTAGAAGTGGCATTTTTGTAAATCAGCTGTATCAGTGAAGTTTTATTAGCTTTCTCCATTAAAATTGAAGAAAACCTGGGAGCTGTACTTGTGAACAAACTTAAATGTTGCCTCTGGTATAATTTCAGTGAGAAACACAGACAGAACACTATTTTACCTCTCACCTAAAAGGGGACAGATCCCAAATCAAACCTGCACCAAACCAACAGCCCAGATTTTGTGCTTGTTTCCAGGACGAAGCTTGACCCCAGAGCCTTCCAGCAGGGAACTCTGCCTGATAATGTGTTTAATTAACCAAGAATAAGCCACAAGGGAATACAGTCTGTAGTTCATATGGCCTAGTGACCCATCAGTGGTGATAGAGGATGATATTTATGAGTACAGCCAGTGTTAATGGAGGAAGGTTTAGCTCTGGATAGATTTTCGGTCGTAGATACAAGCTATGTACTGCTTTAAGCCCTGCTCACATAAGGTATTGGCCCATTTGTTGAGAGAAATCCAGAACTATATAGGGAATTACAGCAAGGGTAAACATCAATTATAATAGTCCAGAGGGAGAATAAAGGTGGAATAAACATTAATAAAAGCACCGTTCTTGTTTTTAACAAAAGGCCTGTCAGAAGGGTTTAAAACTGCCATATACCTTAGATACACAAGAATGCTGCAACTGGTAAATTGTGTACCTATGTACTTAAGATTCAAAATTGAGATTCCTTTTCCAGCACATGCCTACCTCAAACCTTTACCTCGGTCTCAACTACAGCAAAGAATATGGATCTGGAGCCATCAATAACATGGGGAATGGGTGAAAGGTATGCCATTGCTGTCGCAAATGAATCTGCAGCATAGAGCTGGAATGCATGAAGCTGTAGATGTCGGGAGGGAAGAAGAGGGTGGTGGCTGTTCCAACACAAACATTGGGTAATACTACTCTGCACCTGACTGAAAGCAGTGTAGATCGGCGGGAGTATCTGACACCCTCTGCTCACACCTCCTGGAGTTGCCGCTCTCTTTCACCCGCAATAAGCTCTCCATGAGATAAGCAAAGGACATGATGGTCTCCGTCACACAAATGTGCAAAGTTGAGTGAGACAATTATTAGATTCTCAGGAACCAAAGCAAAAGTTGGGATAATGGGTGTAGATTTTGCAGTACTCAAATAGATGCTCAAGATCAGTCCAATCCTGCAGCAAGAAATGGGAACCAAAGGCATCTTGATGCAGATTGACAAGGGGCAACCTACATGCTGCGTCAACACAAGAGTTTATACTTTCTCTTGGGATGGCAGGAGGCCGAACAGAACACCTTGCACTGAAATTCACCCGCTTCTTCTCAATCCGTACTCAGTTATCACTTCACTGTTAGTAGTTTACCTCTATCAATCGTTACCAACATTTTCTGCTGCATCATTTGTTAATGTCAGTGGCAGCTGCATCCTCTGGATCAAATTCTATGAGCATCGCTGAAATGCACTGTCTTCTTAAATAACTAAGGTTTGAACTCATCGATTGGCAGCGGGTACCAGGATACCTGAACAGCCACGTAACAGAACATGAACAGAACAACTGGACTGAAGTCTCTGTGCAAACGTAGCTCGAGGAGCCCACACATTTTGGCAGCTGAACCAGCATGCTGAAAGCACATACCTCTGTGCTGTCTTTATTACCAGATGCACTGTGAGCCCATCCTTTATGCCATGCTGGCTGAGCGTATCACCATCCTTTAGAATCTTCCCAGCGAAAATAAGCACCAGCTGTTCCTGCTTGGCCTTGAACCGTTTGGATATTTCATCTTTAAACTGCATGGGAGCAAAACAAAAAGCAGAAATGATGGCAACTTTTTTTCCAAAGGATCAGCAAAAATTTACTGCAATGTGACTGTCAAGCTTTGGCTTGACCAACCTACTCCAGCTGTGGGCCCTGGTAAAGAAGGAAAGGGGGAGATGTACACAGGAAGGACATAATCCCTCTCTCTGCCATCTGCTGTAAAGCAACCAATCTCTGAACCACAATATTCCAATCAAAGTTCACAAGCACCTGACAAACAACAGATCATCTGCTTTAGTTACAGAAGGAATAAATCTGCCCAAGAAATCTCCCCACACTCTTCTTCCAATAGCTGTGGGTGATTTTACACTAGTTCAAAAGGGCCTTGGTCTACTGAAGCCGCCAGAACAAACTCTACAGTGTTTGGCTGGGACCAGTTCAACTGGCCTCCAGCAAGGAGCTGATTCTGGGGAAGTGCTGGGAGAAGAGATTTCTTTGCCTGAAGTGCCACTCATACTTCATGTGTGACCCGAGAGCACTGACAGGTTTTTCCAACTGTGCAGTACATGGCAGCTGAGCCTGACCCCTGCAGGAATGGTACCAACATCAGGATAGGAGCAGAGACGATTTATCTTACACCTCAATCACTATCCCAGGACTGAACTCACTGCCATTTACGACAATGTCTTTAACCAACAAATTTTAAACAGCACATTTTAATGCCAAACAATTCAAACTTCCTATTCAGACCTGGATATTCACAGGAAGCACTAATTAGAACCAGGAACAAAAATGGCTTAAATTCAGCAGGTACATCTTGTGAAGGAGTACACACGAGACCAGGAAAGGCACCAGAGACTGCACACAAATCTGGGCATCCTTCGGAAAGTAAATCTTTAGACTCAGCTTGATCAACTTAAAAATAACGTTTGGAATTGAGTTCAAACAGGATCCTGGAACAAAATCAGTACAGCTCACAAAATAATTTAGTGATACTTTTAGAAAATGCTCTGGTCATGGGGAAGGCAGCAAACCTTTGATCAGCAGGCAGTGATTACCTGATAGAAAGTAATCTTTTGAAAGGAACACATGACCATGAAGAAACAATCCAGCTCTCCGTCATTCCATTCAATCATGGCTGATCTGGGCTATTGTTTCAGTTGGTTCTGCAATCCTTAAACACATTTGTGAAGAAGCACATCAACCTCGAGTTTTGATATTTTTGGCTGTTTTTAAGCGAAGGGTTGATAATGATTCCCATCTTTTGTGTGGAGTAGTGGTTCCTCCTTTCATGCCTGCACCTCCTTAAAAGGTTTTACTGGAGGAAGGATCTCAATGGACTGCACACCCTGGACAACGGGACAACACATCAAACCAGATGAAGTCTGCATCGCCAGGATACCAACAATCCAAACTCTCTGGATGATATCAACCAGAAACAAACACTAAGCAGTCTCCAGAAAGATTGGCCACTAATGCAAGATACTGAAAGGCTGTCAGAGGCTACAAAGCCACACTCTAGCACTGGCATTTCAGAGAAAAGAGTGGAGCATTGCGAATGGAGCATGAAAAGTATGTAAGAGCAGGAAGGTTGACAATCAAATTCCACTTGGTCACTTTCAACCCCAGTTAAGGAGAAGCTACAGTCCCACCACTTTAATGACCAGCAGGACTCGAAAGCTTTACGCTCATTGCACATATATAGACTTTTCAGGACAGGCTTGTTTGCCACCTATGTCATCAAAACACAGACTTGTTTGCCACCCAATGACCTTAGCTCTTTCCCAGGAAGGCTGACTTAGGTCAGGCCAGAGCAAAGAGAAGGGAAGCAGTTATGCAACGAAAACAGCAATAACAGGGGCTCCTGCAATCGATATAGTGCAAAACTGCCTGCATAGCTGAATTATAACATCTAGAACACAGAACAGTACAGCACAAGAACAGGCCTTTCAGCCCACAGTGTTGTGTCCAATTAAACTAGTAACTAAATGCCTAACCAAACTAATCTGTTCTGCTGACACAATGCCCATCTCCCTCCATTCCGTGCACATCCATGTGTCTATGCAAGAGCCCCTTAAACACCCTTGTTGTATCTGTCTCCACCCCCACCCCAGGCAGCACATTCCAGGCACCCACAGCTCTCTGTGTAAAAAAACTTGCCCCACACATCTCCTTTGAACTTACCCTCTCTCACCTTAAATGCATGCCATCTAGTATTAGACATTTCAATCCTGGGAAAAGGATACCAGCTGTCTACTCTATGTCACTCATAATCTTATACTTATAAACCTCTATCACGTCTCCGCTACTCCAAAGAAAACAACCCAAGTTTGTCCAACCTCTCTTTATAGCCCTTTAATCTAGGCAGCATCTTGGTGAACCCCTTCTGCACCCTCTCTACAGCCTCCACATCAGTATAATGGGGTGATAAGAATTGAATGCAATTCTCCAGATGAGGCCGATCCAGAGTTTTATAAAGCTGCAACATAACTTCCCAACTCTTGAACTCAATACCTCAACTAATAAAGGCAAGCATGCCATACGCCTTCTTTACCATTTTCAAAGAGCAATGGACCTGGACCCCACAATCCCTTTATACATCAACACTATTAAGGGTCCTGCCATTAACAGTGCACTGTCCCTTTACATCTGATCTCCCAAAGTGTAGCACCTCACATTTGGCCAGATTAAACTCCATCTGCTATTTCCCCACCCATATCTTCAACTGATCTATATCCTGTGGTATCCTTTGGAAACCTCCTACACTATCAACAACACCACCAATCTGTGTTATTGTCTGTGAACTTGCAAATCCATCCATCTACATTTTCATCCAGGTCATTTATATCTACATCACAAACAGCAGAGGTCCCATTACAGATCCCTGCGAAACATCACTGGTCACGGACCTCCAGCCACAATAAATCCCATCGACCACTGTCTTCTACGGGCAAGCCAATTCTGAATCCAAACAGCCAAGTCACCGTGGATCCCGTGCAGCTTGATCTTCCAGATGAGCCCTCTACGAGGGACCTTGTCAAACACTTTACTAAAATCCACGTAGATAACATCTACAGCTCTATCTTCAATCACCTTCGTTACCTCTTCGAATAACTCAAGTTAGTAAGACATGCTCTGCACAGAGCCATGCTTACTGTCCATAATCAGGCCACACTTTTCCAAATGCTCATAAATCCTATCCCTAAGAATCCTCTCCAATATCTTCCGCACCACTGACATAAGACTCACCTGTCTACAGTTTCCAGGATTATCCCTATTTCCCTTCTTGAATAACGGAACAAGATTAGCTACTCACCAATCCTCCAGGACCTTGCCTGTAAGCTAGAGAGGACACGAAGATCTTGGTCAAAGCCCCAGCAATCTCATCACTTGATTCTCTCAATAACTTGAGGTATATCCTATCAGGCCCTGGGGATTTACCACCATAATTTTCCTTAGGAGACCCAACACTACCTCCTTCTTCATCTTAAAATGTTCTAGCATATTAGCACACTCCACACTGATCTCACTGTCCTCCACATCCTTCTTGGTAAATACTGATGCAAAGTACTCATTTAGGACCTCGCCCACATCCTCTGCCTCTAAGTACACATTCCCTCCTTGAGTGGTCCTATCCTCTCCCTCATTATCTTCTTGCTCTTGGTGTATGTATAGAATACTTTAGGATTCTCTTTAATCCCACTTGTTCCATATACAGACCACCCTCTGGGTGAAAACTTTACCCCTCAGGTTCCTATTGGAAAGGTTTAGAGGGATATGGGCCTAATGAGGGCAAATGGGAATCTTGGTTGGCATAGACCAATTGGGCTGAAGGGCCTGTTTCTATACTGTATGATTCTATGACCAACATCTTGGAACCTCCCAATTTTTACACTCAAGTGTCCTGATTGATGAATGGCAGCATGCCAAATGCCTTCTTCACCTCCCTGTCTACCTGCAAAGCCACTTTCAGAAAAACACGTACTCTCACACCTCAGTCCCTCTGTTCCAATGGCCATCTCTTTTGCTTTTGTTTACCCTGGGTGATCTAGGCAATTTTCTTTCCTGCTTTGATATGGTTTTGACCAAAATTCACTTTGACACCCACCTCTTTCTTAAAAGTATTCAGCTACAATTCACCTCAGATGGTTTTCAACTCAAATTCCACCCTTCACAAAGCAGACCCACCATACAGGTATGTTCAAACTATTCAGCATTTCTTGAAGCAGTGTCCTCAGTACATCCTGAGATCCACGTTAAATGTCATGTATCGGCAACTCTCTCTGCAACACTGACTCACTCTCAAAGCTGCCATGGTCCGCAGTTCCATTTATTCTCCCCTGCAATTGTGACTTTTTTCCTTCCTTTCTCACGTCAAAAATAGCAAACTCAGCTCTTGATTCCCAACCCTTCTCCCCTACATGTACCTCTGACCCCATTTGTCCCACTGCTAGTTTCACCCCCTGCTGTGTTTTCACCATCCCCCTTCTCTGATCCTGAATGATCAGTCCTCAGGGAACCATGCCAGGAACTACAGGCCAAGGAGCCTAACATCAGTGGTGGGTAAGTTATTGAATGGGATCTGAGAAACAGGATTAACCTGCATTTGGAAAGGCAAGGACTGACAAGGGACAGTCAGCATGGCTTTGTGCATGGGAAATCAGGTCTCATGGTTTGGTTGAGTCTTTTGAAGAAGTGACCAGGAAGACATGAAGGAAATGTGACAGTTGCTGTCTATATGGACTTCGGCAAGGTATTTGACAAGGTATCACATGGTAGTCTGGTCCAGAAATTTAGATCATGTAGGATCCAGGGTGAACTAGCCCCCGGAATACAAAATTGGCTTGACAGTAGGAGACAGAGGGTTGTGGTGGAGAGTTGTTTTACAGATTGGAGGTCTGTGGCCAGTGGTGTGCCAGAGGGATCAGTGCTGGGTCCTCTTATGTTGTCATTTTATATTAACAATTTGGATAAGAACGTTGGTGGCACAGTTAGTAAGTTTGCAGATGACACTAAAATTGGTGGTATAGTGGACATTGAAAAATGTTATCCAAGATTACAACGGGATCTTGATCAACTGGGCCAGTGGGCCAAGGAATGGCAGATGGAGTTTAGTTCAGATAAATGAGAATGTTGCATTTTAATAAGACAAATGAGGGCAGGACTTGCACAATAAATAGTTGGCCCTAGGGAGTGTTGTACAACAGAAAGAGCTAGGGACACAGGTATATGGTTCTTTGAAAATGGCGACACAGGTAGACAGGTTGGTGAATAAGGCATTCGCCCATCGAGTCTGCTCCACCATTTAATCATGGCTGATTTTTTTTCCAACCCCATTCTCCCACCTCCTCCCAGTAACAACTCCCTTACCAATCAATAATCTATCAATCTCTGCCTTAAATACTTGGTTTCCACAGGTGTCTGTGGCAATGAATTCTACAGATTTACTACCCTCTGGCTGAAGAAATTCCTTCTCATCTCAGTTTTAAAGGGATGTCCCTTTATTCTGAAGCTGCGCGCTCAGATCCTGGACCCTGCTACTGATGGAAATCCTCTCCACATTCACTCTACCAGTTCCCAGCTCTCTGGAGTGGGGGATGAACACTGTGACCAAAGAGACACAAGAATGATTTCCGCTAAGCCATGCCTTACATATCCCTCACACCACTGTCCTCAGACTGCAGTTTTCTGCCTGTTGACCACCAACATACAGCATTCATTCACCTTCTGGTCAGAGAAACACCATCAACACCAAAATGCTGATGCGAGGTCACTTGGAAGTGAAAAGCACCAATGTGAACTGACCAACAAAATACAAAGTGAAAACTTTAAACACACCAGGCTTGTGATATCCACCGTGCACAACACAGACTGAATGAAGAAAATGCTATGGCTACGAGCATACTTCAGGACTAGCAACTCAGCCAAGCACTAGAATATCAGCAGTCATAGGTGATAAAACTTTCCAATGAGCCTTTGCCTTGTTGGCTTTGACACTGGGAAAGATGTCAAGGTTCTGAAAGAGGGCCAGAGGTTTGCTAAAATAGTGCAACGTTATGAGGGCACACTAACATTCTTCACCAGAACAAAACTAGTGGAGGAGACCCAATGTTCAAAATTATAAGAGCTCTTGTGAAACAAAAATGAATCACTGGTACCACTAGACTTCGATTTAGTAAACAGAATGAATAACAATGATAATTTGTTATGTAGAAGGTGGAAAGGATGCTGGACTCACAACAGAGCAAGAGTCCATATTTATTTGTAAAGGGAAGTAGACAAAATCTAATGTTTCGCCTTCCATAAATTTGGTATTTTTGCAAAGCTCATCTCTTTCCTGCTTCGTGCATAAAAATATTTTTATATATAAGGAACAACGATAATGATTGTTAATTTATTCAGTTTTGGAGATCTGGCATGGGCAGCATTTATGCCCATGCCTAACCGCTCGAACTGAGTGCTGTGCGAGGCAATTTCAGACCTCATTTAACAGTCAACCATGTAGGTGAGTCTGGAGTGATACAAGCTTGACTTGTAAGGATGGGAGATTTCCTCCCAGAAGGACATAAGTGAACTAGATGGAATTCTACAACATGCCCTCATTTTTGGTTATGACTATTTGTTTTAAAATTCCACACCATTCACTGACTTTAAATACCAGAGCTGCCAGCATGGTGTCTGGATTACAATTCCAGTAATTTAACATCTCTAACTCAACTGTAGTCCTACATCACAATTATCACCACAAGGAGAGGACAGGCAAGATGAACAAATTCATAGTTGAATGGCAACGTGCCCTTTGGTACAATTCAAACCTGCTCACTGATGGTGATTCTTTGCCCTTTTCTACAATCTATTTCTAATTTTAACATCACACACAGCAAACAAGCTTCACAAAAGTACTCAGTTTACACACA
>JARFYF010000073.1:3137376-3150529 GCA_030265395.1 Rhina ancylostomus
TCCCCACGTCACACTGTTGAGCATGAACCTCAGTAGAGGTTGGCACTTTTCCTCCTACTGCCCAAACTCCTCAAACAAAGAACCCCATCCAACACTGAACCTCGGATGAGTTGGACAGCCACCAACTGAATGCTGTCTGATGAGCTTGTGATCCTTGCAACGTCTGAGAGTTTTGTATAAAATGCTATAACCTATTCCCTCATGTTTGATTATTCCGCGCTTGCTATATTTGCTTTGCATGGCTTGTTTTTGTTCTAACATACTTTCCCCAACTCTTTGCATCCTATAGAAAAACCCAGCCGAGCGGCAGCTTAAGGAGCATTTACATGACGCAATCTCTGTGTTAATGGATGTATGCGAGGTAGTAGTGTTTCTATTAACATTATTCATATTTTTCCCATTTTATCTCCTTTCCTGCCCAGTTTCTGTGGTATTTACTGTCATGTCCTCATTTGAAAGAGCAATGTACTTTGCCTAACTAAGGTTTTTAAATTCCGCAAGAACTTCTAATACTTCCAACTGCATTCATTCCTTTGCGGGAATTTTCTGCTGATCCCAAGGAGGAAATTTGAGGATGGTGAAAACGGAACACTTGTGAGACATTCAATATCAGTATCAAACACTGGCAAGGCAGAGAATCCACAGATACACAGTAAACCTCCCTCTGCACTGTCACATCAAACACACTCCTAGGGCAGGGACAGCATGAGAGAGACAATAAGCAAAGCTTCCTTTACGGTTAAAAAAAGGTACATTAAAGTTCCTGACACACTGTCTCATCAAACACTCCCAGGTGAAGCACACAATTAAACCAGTACTAATTGTGCAGCAGATTTAATTTTTTTTAATCTGCTTGTGGGGGCTCCATTGAATGAGACAATCTTGAGGTCCAATTTCAAATGTGATTCTTGGTAATTGACAATGTTGGAGCAAATTTGGAAAGCTGAACAATTTCCCCTTCACCACTTTCCCCATGCACCTTCATCTGTGGACAGTGTGCTGACTGGTGCCGTTCCCTCTGTGTTGGTAATTGTCATATCCCAGCGTGGCCCAACATCTACCAATTCCAATAATGCCAGTTAGTAGTGAAAATAGTCAGTCTTGTCCACAGAATCGAGTGTTTGTAGCGTTGGAGAACTTTTCCCCAGTTTTAAGGGAGATTTTGCAGTATGTGCAGAGTTGGTGCTAAGTACATGTGGAACTAATGCTTAGTGTGAATGGAATTGGTAGATGCTACATTAATCCTGCATGCATCAAGCATCAGAATGCATGAGAATGATGCTCAGCATTAATGCTTGAGAGTAATAATGCTCCATCTTGAACAAAGGGAATTCCCTGATACAAGGACAGGTCATTTTGTCTACCCTTACTCTCCCAGCTGAAGGGTTCATTGACTGGAAGATGATTCCAGCCATTCTGATAGTTTATTCTGAACCAAGTTTGCCAGTTTGTGATCTGTTGTTACTGTCTCCCTGCCCTCGTGTGCAGGACGTGCCTTTCAATGTTGTACATGCTTCCACAAGGTCCGTGCTGAGCTGTCTTCTCGCTGGTTCTTGCAGCAAAGCAGGATGGAGGATCGACTGGACAGGTTGGACGACGCCATCCACATCCTGCGCAACCATGCTGTGGGACCCTCGTCCAGTTTGCCCAGCAGTCACGGAGACCTGCATGGCCTGCTTGGCCCATCGGCACATAGCGGGCTGGTCGCAGCCTTGGGCTCAGGCTACACTGCACCCAACCTGGGGCCTTCGGCTCGGGCAACGTCAATGGTAAGTTAAAGTGGTCAGCGGTGGTGTTACTAGAGGTTGTTGGGCTTCAGTTAGTTGGAAAGAGGGAAGAAAATAACCTTTCCCAGTGTATGAACTTCTTTGCAAGCTAGTGTGCCACCAATGTTGTAATGTAGAAAATAAAGCAGCCAATTTCATAGAGTTATATAGCACTTTGACCCAACTTATCCATGCTGACCAAGATGTCTATCCAAGCTAGTCCCATTTGCCTGTGTTTGGCCCATATCTCTCTAAACCTGTTCTATCCATGTACCTGTCCAAACATCTTTTAAACATTGCAATTGAAGCTTGCACTGGCAACTCATTCTATATATCCAACACCCTCTGTGTGGAAAAACATTCCCCTCAGGTCCCTTTTTAAATCTTTCTCCTCTCACCTTAAACCTATGTCCTCTAGTTTTGGACTCCCCTACCTTGGGGGAAAAAGACTGTGACCATCCACCTTATCTATGCCCTTCATGACTTTATATAATTTGTGTGATAATGAGGAGATAATTTGTTGGTTGAGGAATAAACCCCTAGTTCACTGGTGAGAACTTCTGTGGCTCTCTTGAGAATACTGCCATAGGATCTTTTATGCCTTCTGCCTAATCAAAATAATGCCTCTCTGACAGTGCAACTCTTCTGCAGTTCTGCACTTAGATTGTCAGCCTGAATTCTTTGTCCTCGGGTCTTTGGTGTGGAATTTGAACCAGAGACTGCAAAAGTTAAGACCATCCCTCTCAGGGTTGTGAATGTTGAGAGCTGACCTCTCTGAAGTTTGCAAGGGTTGGGAGATTTTGATACAGTAAAGAAAAGAACTAATCTCTGGTGACTGATTCAGAGATCACAGATTTGTCTTGATCTGAAATATTCTACTTAAAGGTGTTGGAAGTTGACCTGGTAGTTGTATGGTTAGGGTGAGGAATTTGTAGAGTAGGGGACACAAAGCGGGGCTGTGGACAATTAAGCATGCACTCTTTCAAAGAACCAGCACAGGTATCATGAGCTGAATCAATGCATGGAGCATCCTTCAATGCTGTACGTTTCTTACACTATGGCCAATAATGACCTCTGTCTTGAAGAGCCAGGTTCCATAAACCTTGAAGCTCAAAATTCTCCTCATGGATTACTGAGTGAGAGTACAACAGAAAAATGGTCTCTTCTGCCCATCATCCCCATGCTGACCTTTTTGCTCAACTACACCAAACCCATTTGCCGCATTAGCTTTTTATCCTTCTACACCTTGTCTTAAATTTAAGTGCCTGTCTTAAATACCTCTTAAATGTAATGATTATAACTGATTGCACCACTTCCTCTGGCAGCACATTCCAGATATCAACCACCCTCCGATCCCTTTTAAAATTCCTTCCTCTTGCCTTAAACCTATGTCCTCTTGTTCCTGATACCTTTAACATGGGAAAAAGATTTTGACTATCTATCCTATCAATTCCTCATCTTATATACTTCTATCAAGTCACCCCTCAGCCTCCTTTGCTCCAGGGAAAACAAACGCAGTCTATGCAATCTCTCCCCATAATTAAAGTCTAATAATCCAGGCAACATCCTGGTGAATCTCCTCTGCACTCTCTCCAGTGTTACCACATCCTCCCTATAGTGTGGCAACCAGATCTGCATACAATACTTCACCTCTCTTCACCACTATAATTCAGTCTCTCTTCCATACAAATATGAATTAGAAGTAAGAGCCCCTCAAGTCTGCCATTCAATACAACGATGACAACCTTTCCATCTGATCTGTATCCTGCTGTAGCCTTAGACAACCTTCCTTGCTATCCACAAAATTTTTGTGCCTTCTGCAAACTTAGCAGGAAGGAAGGAAGGCGAGTAAGCACTTCTGATGCTGTTGGTCCAGCTGGTCAAAAGCAGTCACTCTAGATAGTGTCTAGCCATTAGACTGAGGAGGTCTGATATTCACTTTTGGTCAGGAGAGCATCCCTGGGGTTGTCAGAAGTACCCACCCATCTTGCTACCATTTGCACACTGCCAGTTGGAAATCTCAGTACCAATCTGAGCAGTGCATTCATCCACTGAGCCATATGGGGGGGAGGGAGTAATGACATGCTGCTACAGATCTGTCAGTTGTGCCTGGGTAAATGCAGATTGTGAACCGAAATTCCATTGCAGCAATGCGAGAGATAAGCAGTGCCAGGTTTTATTGAGGAAAACACCTGCTCCTGTTTATTCACCTGGTGTGTACCTGTAAGGTGGGTGGAGCTACCAGAATCTAAAACCCTTAGGAGCGACAAGGGGCCAGGGTCTGCTGGTGTTCACTATCAGCGACATCTGTCAATGCTGGGGAACTTGCAAGAGAAAATAAACAAGGGAACAGATACATTACTGTTGTACAGCAGGTCAGTTGGCATATGCTTGAAAGCAAATATGGGATGATTTTACTGCCAGATTTGTGAATGTTTTTTTCCCTGGAGAGGCTTTACAACACAAGCTGCCTTGTGTGGAGGTCTGAGAGAGAAGTGATTCACCATGTGTCGGCAGGCTTTTATCCTGAGAATCGGGAGGAGGAATAATTGAGGCACAACTCAAAATGTGCAAACCCTCTATGTAGACACAAGAGATTCTGCAGATGCTGGGACTCTCTACATACATAGGAAAAGGTGCAAAAAAAGAATGTGCACAGATGACACCAAAACTGAACAGGTCATTTCTGCATGAATGAGTAGGCTGAGGGATGACCAGAAAGAGGACTTCAAGATTATAGAAGGATTTAAAAGGGCAGACATAAGGAAAATGTTTCCTCTATGTGCAACTATGCAGCACCGGAGGTCATAAATATAAAATAGTCACTAATAGGGAATTGAGGAGAAACTTCTTTCCCTGGGGAGTGGTCTGAATGTGGAACTTGCTCCCATGGGAAGTGTTTGAGAAGGAGAAGAACAGAGAGGTATTTAAGGGAAAGCTGGATAAAAACATGTGGGAGGAAGAAATGGAAAGATTTGTAGATGGGGCCAAATGAAGGAGGCAGTTTGTGTGAAGAATAAACACCAACTAAGTGGCTTGAATCTGCACTGTATGTTGCATTTAACCATCCCATTCTCTGCACACAAGGCAGTTCTCCCTCAGGATGGCTCCTCTGACAGTGCTGCTCTCCAGTGGCATGGTGAAGCCCCAGCACTGGCCTTCAGAAGGCGTGACATTTTAAACTTTGTACTTACAGCACAGTAACGGACCCTTCTGGCCCAACGGGTCCACGCCACCCATTTAAACCCATGTTAACCTACCTGTACGTCTTTGGAATGTGGGAGGAAACCAGAGCACCCGGAGGAAACCCATGCCGACATGGGGAGAATGTACAAGCTCCTCACAGACAGCGGTGGGAATTGAACCTGGGTCGCTGGTGCCGTAATAGTGTCACCTAACCATTATGCTACCTTGCCACCATTTCCTTGGCACTTGCCCTCTAGGTATGTGACTCTTTGTCAGCACCTGCCCACTGCTGGTGTGGCACTCCCTCAGCACTCCACTAGCAGTATCATCCAGGATTAATTACTCAACTCTCCGAAATAGGTACTGAACCAGAGTCTTTTGGCATACGAGAATGCTAACCACTGAGGTTTGATGCTCAATTTCGGTGGAAAGTCTAAAGCTGTGGGGCATTGAGGAGGCGTTTAGTTTGGTGGGGGGGGGGGTGTGGTGAGTGGAGCAAAGTTGAGTATAATCACTATGGTGACTATGTTTTAGTAATACATCAATGGCTGTAAATGCTTTGGTACATTTTGGGGTTGTGAAATGTTATGCAGCATTGCTGCTGTCTCCTGATTCGAACTGTTGGCCACAAGTGAATTCTGTGTAAGCCTAGATGCCTGTTGGGGTGCATCATGAAGGAACTCAAGAGGAGGGGTTTACACCCACAGCATCTTCCATCTCCTCACCTCCCATGGGCACCTCTTGAGTTGGTGGTCAGAGACTGCAGATGTGCCTGACGGCATACAGAAGAGTCACAGAAACATACTCAGTGATGAACATTCCCACTCAGGTTGGTAAGCCATCAGGTGTGAATCACTAGTGGCACAGGTAGTACATCTACTGTCTCTCAGCACCAGAGATGCAGGTTCAATCCTGAGCTTGGGTCTGTATGTGGAATTTGCATGTTATCCCTGTGACCACGTGGGTTTCCCCCCGCATCCCAACGACGTGCAACATGATAAGTTAATTGCCCATTGTAAATTGCCCCACGTGTGTAGGTAAGTGGGAGAATCTGGAGGGAATTGATGGGAATGTGGGATTAACATTGGTGGTTGATGGTTTGCTATTCCCATTGGGTTGAAGGACCTGTTTCTGTGCTGTACCTCTCTATTACTCCATGACATCCCTCAGTCCCACAAACTGGCCCACTTTCTTTTGTTTCTCTGAATGGAGAGTTGCATCCAGCAGTTGAGGTGGACGAGATACTTTTATTTTGAAAGGGTCTTTTGTGTGGAATGTTAATCATGGCTGGCTGATGGATCTACCCTTCCCCCTACTCCCCCCCAACCCCCCACATCTCTCTCTCTCTCTCTCTCTCTCTCTCCTTCCCCACCCTATTAATACCACCCCACTCCCATTTCTCTGCCCACCCAAGCTCAGAGCAAGCAGCTGTATGCTAATGCACAGCACAATGAACAGAAACCTGATCTGGCGAGGCCTGGCTTGGTGAGAGTGACACAGAGGCTCCAGCTGACTGTTTGCACACCTGCTGTCTGGGTTTTCCTTTTGCTGCCGATGCCGAGGGAAAAAAAGTTTTGTTTTCTTAGAGGAAAACTGAAGACAAATTATCCCAACCTTCCTTTAAAACAAAGATGCATTTTGTGAACTGCCATGGGTGGGGTGGGAGCATTGACTGCAATTTCATCTTCCACACACTCTTTTCAAAAAGCTGCTGTTTAACCCAGTGGCTGGAAGTTTTATTGGTTTGACTGGGGGAAATCAATGTTAAGAGTCCAAAGGTAATGGTAATTCAGAGTCACCTATGTGCTCTGTCCCTTGACTTGCACACTAAGTTATAGAAGTGTGGTTCAGTGTGAGCACCTTCACCTTTGAGTCAAAAGGTTTGAACCCCACTTCAGATACTCAGCACTGGTTCACCACTATGTGTTTCAGTGACACTTCAATGGCTGTAAATGCTTTGGAACGTTTTGAGGTGAAATGTTTTGCAGAATTGCTGCTGTCTATCGATTCGATCTGTTGGCCAGGAACAGCAGTAGGGAATTTACACCCGCAACACCTCCCTTCTCCTCCCCTCCCAAGGGCTTCTCCCAAGTTGGCAGTCAGCGACTGCAGACTCAAGCAATATGGAAGAGTCACAGAAATGTACTTGGTGATGAAGGATCCCACTCAGGAGTGCTGCTCTGTTGAGAGGTGCTATATTTCTAATGTGATACTAAACCTGAGATCCAACAGCAATGTTGGAAGAAGAACGAGGGAATTTTCTGCTGTTTCCTGGCTAGTACTTGTGCCTCACTTAAAACAGATGATCAGGTTAATGGTTTGTTATGTTTAAATTGATTACAGTGACCACATAGGAGTACTTGTGCTGCTAAGTGATTTGAGATGTACTGGTGTTATAAAAGATGCTGTAGAAAGGCCAGAAACAGTTCATCTGTCAAAGCTCCATTGCTGCCTCCTTCTATCCTTCCTCATCTAACTCTCATCAACATTAGTTTCTCCCCTGTGTACACATTTAAACACACTTGCATTACACCACATTTACTATTTGCCTTGAGCCCTCCCTGTGGGACTGAGCTCCAACTCCCACTGGTCTCTCGGTAAAGAATTTTCTCCTGAATGGATTTCTTGGTCGATGGTCTCTGTTTTGCTCATCCTTGCAAGTGAAAATATTGCCTAGTTTATCAAGACCCTTCTGAAGTTTTAACACATTTCTTCGTTTAGTTCATCTTGCAATTAAATAGCACCATTAACATGACAAGATCCTTCCCAGGAGGATTATCAAATTGAGTCACAAGGAGATGTAAGTTTGGTCAACAAGGTGGGTCAATTATTTTGTCTTAAAGGAGCAGAAAGGTGTGATGTTCCAGAGCTCGGGACCCTGGAAACTGAAGGTACTGAAGGAAGACTGAATAACTAGAGGGATGAGCAAGAGCATAGATTTGGAAGAGCAGAGAGATCTCGGGATTTTAGGGCTGATGGAAGTTTCAGTGATAGGCATAGTTGAGACCCTGGAGGGATTTAAGACTCCAGGAGTTATTTAACTGAGAGCCAGCATGAGTTGAGAAGATCAGGATGAACAGGACTCGGGTGTGGTTAGGCACATATATACAATAGTAATGAAACAATCATATTTTTGTGTGTTTTCAAACGGAATGAGTGCAGGGTACTATGAAGTACGTGGTTAGAAGAAATGTTCATATTTAATTAGTACTTATTAAATTGTATCAAAGTGTGGCATTGAGATGGTTCATTTGTGTACACGTAATTGATATTCTGCCCATCGACACAATGAAAGATGTAGCATTAACAACATTATTCTTTTTGGTTTCACTAGTTAAGGCCAAGTGACTTGGCAAGTAATGTCAAAGCAAAGATTTGTAATTATGTAATTTTCAGGATGTTGTGAGCACTTTGTAGTTGCTGTAGTACTTTTGAAGTGTTGTCCCAGCTGTAATGTATGAAACATGGCAAAGCCCTCATCCAAGTAATGGCATCTCCAATACAATTGCATTCCCTTAGTGACTTGTATTCTCGTCTCTGATTCAGAAGATCATGAGCCTCAGAACCCCAAAGTCCATAATCCAGGCCAACCAACCCCAAGAGTGAGTGCTGAAGGAGTGCTACAAAATACCAAGGCTGTCCCATTTTTATTGAAGAAAGTCAGGGAAGTTCTCTCTAATGTTTTGGGTCCATATTCATTCCTTAACCAACCTCACTGAAATAGATGTTAGTCATTAGCACATTGCAGTTTCCTAAGTTACAACAGTGACTACATTTCAAAAGTATTTCATTGTTTATAAAGCATATTTGGACATCCTGAATCCATGAAGGAGCTACAGAAATCTTTTAAGTTTTTGCTGTTCTGTACTGCATGCTTGTAAGAGCTGCTGCCCCACCAAATAGTTGTGGTTAGCTTCTCGTCCTGTTTATAACGTTGAATTATTCCAATTATGAGCAGCGTGCAGTGGGCAAACCATAACTGGGGACTAAATTGAGAGGAAAATAAAGCAGGTGAGCTTTCTAGCTCCTTACTGCTATACAGGGAGACCAGTTGAAAGGTTGTAGGCATTAGGTGAGTATCAGATCAGATATGAATGGCCCTTCCTGAATGAAAAACATTATGTTGATTAAAATTATAAAGGAATTTCATCCTTACTAACCATGCCCTGCATGGTTTTGCCCTCTCCTTTCTTCCCTGCAACCCTCCAAGATCTCTATGCTCCTCCAGTTCAAGCCTCTTGATCATTCCCTGTAAACCTTGCTCCATCGTTGCTGGCCACACCTGGATGTGAGCTCTGGAATTTCATCTCTCAACCTCTTCCTCATTTCTTAAAATCTCTTTGACAAAGCCGCTGCCCACCCACCCTGATATCTCCTGTGGTTGAAATTTGTATGAATGCACTTCTTTGAAATGGCTTGGAATGGTTTACTAAGGCAGGCGTACAAGATGGAGAATGTGCTGTGTACAGCGCTGGTCTCATTTAAGGAAGGATGCTAATGTGCTCAAAGCAGTTCAGAGAAAGTTTACTGGACTAATACCTGGAACAAGTAGGTTGGTATCCTGTGAGGAAAGGTTAGACAGGCTAAACTTCTGAGGTTTGAAAGATTGAGAAGGGACTTGATTGAAATGAGATCCTGAAGGGTATGGAGGATGTAGAAAGGATGCTTGCTGTTGTGAAATAATGTAGAATTAGGTGTCACTATTTAAAGTAAAAGGTCAGCAACTTGAGACAAATGCAAGTTTCCTATTGCACACACACCCCCCCCCCCCCCCCCCATTATCTTTGGAACTATTCCTCAAAGGACAATGGAAGCAGAATTTTTTTGAATATTAAGGCAGAGATGGATAGATTCTTTAGACAATGTGGAGTTGTGGCTATAATTAGATGTGTTATGATCTTATTAAATGGTGGTGCATGCTTGAGGGGCCAAGTAGCCCGTTAATGCTCAATTTGTGTTCTTCTGTCCAAAGTACAATCACCTTTTAAAGGTAACATCAGCACAAAGATTGGCTATGTACCTGTACAACCCAAATTGCAAATGGGCCCATGAATTGGAAGCATCATAACAGGCACAGCAATCTAGCTTATGCTATTTTACTTTGTATAGGAAATTCTGCAATTTTACCCTCATTTTGCAATAGACAAGTTGTTCATCTATTATCATAAATGCTGAACGCTGATACTGAATAGCTCTTCATTTTTCTGTCCTCCAACATACCAAGATTTTGGTTCGTTCACACAGTACTTTGACACTCTGGGAGACAAACTTCTCTATGCAGCATCATCAGCTGCTGAGTAAATGCGCTAAACCTTGGCTTGCCCATAAAAGGCCAAAGCACACATTTTCAAACTCAACTCTACAGAAAAGGCCAATTTGCAGCAGGGGTTCATGGATAGCAATCAAGCTGCCCATGCTTCCCTATGGCAAATTGTAGTCTCCATCCCCACCAACTCTTCCCCTCCTCCCTCTTTTTATCTTAGTTCACCAGCAATTGACTAAGTTCCTCCTATGAGAGGGAGGCACATAGAGCTAATACTGACTGTAAGGACTGAACAATACACTTTCCTGAGCTAGGAAGTTTGCAATAAAGAGACAATATTCTCAGAGATACATTGTTGCAGAGTCTAACTACTGCTAATCTGAAAGCAAGAATGAAGTGTTTTATAACACTTACAATTGAGGTTAAGTGTCTGTTGTCTGAACTGGCAGCACTTTAACTTCCCAGTCATTTCTCACAGCACTTGAGGTTACTGAGTGGCGTAAGTAGGATTGATCTATTCAAGTTACTGTTTGTATGGAGAAGATACTTTCACTATTGCACTGCAGCTTCTCATCCTTGTATGGAATTGATAGCAGCTTTCAGATACAAGGTAGTAAATTCTGCTTTGGCTCAGGCTATGACACTGCCTAGGGAGGAATCAATGTTTCAGATCATTCTAGACTATGAAATAGCCAAATATTTTGAAGTAAATGTATTATAACCACTATTTCAACTGTGATAATTGTGAATTGAATAACTTAAATGCTCTTGCAATTTTGAATAAAGTTTCATTGATCAAGTTGTATGTTTATCTTAACACTTTACAAGAAAATAAATCATAAAAGGGGTTGCAAAGCTTGTAAGATGTAGGTTGGCATAGATGTCATCCAGGAGTGCTCTCTGCAGAGGTCAGCCATTTTCTACACAAGTGGATTTTTCAAAAAATACAGGCAGCAGGTGGGTCAATAGTGTCCCAATTTAGGAAACTAAAACATCCAATGTTGAATGCACCTGGAAAGCTCTTCATGAAAATTGCAACTCTCTAATTGGAGTATAAAGTTCATGGACTGCCTTGTATTTAACTGAGATATGCAGAAGGTTCCAAGTCTAACCCTTCACTTCTGTGGAAGCTTATCTTAGGCAGGAAACAACTATGTTCTATAATTGGCTTTAATACTCCAGGTCAACAGGAGAAAGTTCTGGATTTCTCCTTCAGTGATCTAGGCAGGTGTTGACAAAATCAAGATTGGCTGTGGTAGTTTCATAAAATGAAAAGCTTTACTAAAGTGCTTTACTAAACTGTCATCTCTAGAGCTAATGACTAACAAAATTTAACATTCAGTCCAGAAAATAAACAAAAGTTTCTAATTCATCTTTTTCCACTAATATGCAGTATCATTATGCAAGTACCAGGTCTTGCTACCAGCTATATCTCAAATGCAGCTCCATATTTTGAAATGCTCATGCAATAACAAGTGCAACAATGGCAAATAGCAACTCTGTCAACAACTTAAGGTTTCCAAATGAAATCTAATATATTTGGGTTCTGCAAACATTTCCTGTTTTACAACACTAAGCAAGCATTAAACCAAAGGGCAGGTACCTCTTATCATTTTTGAGGTCTTCCAGTGACTTAGCAGATAGACTTGTTCTTTTAACTCTTATCTGTTTCATCTCTAAAGATGGGAAAATAGCATTACCAATGGAATGCCTTTGTTCTACATCAAAGACATTTTCATTGACAACAAAAAGTAACATCCATTTAGATTCTTACTGCCTTAAGTCAAATATCATTTAAAGAGCATCAACAGTAAATAAACAAGTAGTAATTAAAACATTATGTTACCCACCTCAAATTAACATCGTTACAGTACAGTAAATCTCTTGGGCAGATACTAGGGAGGGTTTAAACTAGATTGGCAGTAGGATGGGATCCAAAGCAGCAGTGAGGTAGATAGGAGGCTGGAAGTTGATACAGAATTCAACAACAGCAAGTTCAGCAGATAAGACAGGTATCAGCAAGCCAGGGAGAGAGTAAAGACTGTTGGATTAAATTGCATTTATTTCAATGCAAGAAGCCTGACAGATAAGGCAGATGAACTCAGGACATGGATAGCTACATGGGACTGGGATATTTATAGTCATTACAGAAACATGGCTAAGGGAGGGACAGGACTGGCAACTAAATGTTCCAGTATACAGGTGCTATGAATGGGATAGAGGTGGAGAAGGAGTTGCATTTCTGATTTAAGGAGAATGTCATGGCAGTAGTCAGAAATGACATTACTGAGGGATCATCCAGTGAGGCTTTGTGGGTGGAGCTGTGAAATAAGGTGATCACCACCTTGTTGGGACTGTACTATAGGCCCCCTAATAGTCAACAGGAATTAGAAGAACAAATATGCAGGGAGATTGCAGAGAGTTGCAAGAAACATAGGGTTGTCATGGTAGGGAATCTTAACCTTCCTAATATGCTAAAGGCTTAGATGGAGTGGAATTTGTTAAGTGTGCTCAGGAAAGTTTCCTCAGGCAATATATAGAAGGCCCTACTAGGCAGAGGGCAATGCTTGACCTACTCTTGGGAAATGGGGCAGGACAAGTGACTGAGATATCAGTGGGGGAGCACATTGGGACCAGTGGTCATAGTTCTATTAGTTTTAAATTAGTTATGGAAAGGGATATATCTGATCCACAAGTTAAAGTTCTAAACTGCAACAAGGCAAATTTTGATGGTATTAGGCAGGAACTTGCAAAAGTTGATTTGAGTAGGTTGTTTGCAAGCAAAGGGATGTCCAGAAAGAGGGAGACTTTTAAAAGCGAGATAAGTGAGATAATAAGAATTCAAGGTCTGCATGTTTCTGCAAGAGTAAAGGGCAAGGCTGGCAGGAGTAGGGAACCCTGGATGACAAGGGATATTGAGGCTCTGGTCAGGAAAAAG
>JARFYF010000073.1:3150629-3169485 GCA_030265395.1 Rhina ancylostomus
AAGTTTACTGGACTAATACCTGGAATGGGCAAGTTGCCTAAAGGTTCGACAGGCTGACCTGTGGGAGTGTAGAAGAGCGAGGGAGATTTCATTGCAATATATAAGACCCTGAGGGGCCTTGACAGTTGTTGTGGAAAGGATGTTTCCTATTTTGGGTGAGTCTAGAAGCAAGGGTCACTTTGCCCATTGTGTTGAGAGTCTCTGGAACCCTCTTGCTGAAAGGGAAATTGATTCAGAGTCTTTGAATATTTTTAAGGCGGAGGTGTATGGCATTCAATGGACTGAGCATGCTAACTCTGCTCCAGTTTGCATGGAGATGTACAGAAATAAGCCCTTTGTTTGACCCATCGAGTCTGCACAAACATACTTACACTGATCCCATTTTACTCTCCTTGCATTCCCCTCAACTCCACTCAGATTCTATCATTCAACCACACACTCATAGAAACATAGAAAACCTACAGCACAATTGAGGCCCTTTGGCCCACAAAGCTGTGCCGAACACTCGGGGCAACTTAGTGGCTAATTAACCTATCAACGTTATTGTGATGTGGGAGGAAGTAGAAGCATCTGGAGGAAACCCATGTAATCACAGGGAGAACATGCAAACTCCACACAGACAGCAGCCCAGGTTAGGATTAAAAGTGGGTTGCTGGAGCTGAGGCAGGATGGCTCAAATGGTTTCCTTCTGTGCTGTGATAATTCTTTGACTCGGTGAACTGAGTTTGTACAGCTGGGGCAACAAACTGCTGGAGGAACACAGTGGGTCGAGCAGTATCTGGGGGGGCAGGCGGGCAAGGACTTGTCAACATTTTGGGTCAAAACCCTGCATCAGGACTGGTATGAGTGGGGATTGATATAACTGCAATTCAAAATCAGTCTGATAATTCAGATGGAAAGAAAATCCTTTAGTGGGATGAATTCACAACATGGAGGCATGAAAATTAAACCTAGATTGTTGAGGGGTGGAGATTAGGAAACTTCATAGAGTAGGTGGTGGAAATCTGAAGCTCTTCACCAGTAGTAGGCTATATCCTGGAATAATCCTCTCATCCACTGGTAGGGAAATCTGATATTCTGGCTTTCCAGAAATAGTATAAACATGAGGTTTGCAATATAGCTTTTCACTGAATTGCAGCAGCCAGTTTTCATCCTGAAATGAGGGGTAATTCACTGTGGATTATTAGAATATGCTGGCCTCGAAACATGTACAAGTGAATATTTTTTTCAACACAGAGCATGCGAAAATTAGGTACTTGCAGGATGTAACATGATTGCGACCATATCCAAGTCCGGAAATTCGATTCTGTCTTTCTTGTTTGCAAATTGAGCTGGTGATGTGGTTTATGTAACAGACGTGCATGGAATGATATTGTACCTTTTGAACTGGGAAACTGGGACACCGTGTTCTGTGGTGCATCTGCTTTAAAGTTTTGAGCAAGAGCAACAAGGGGGCTGCAAGGAAAAGACTTTGAAGCAGAAAGGGGTTAAGATCAGGGACTCTGCCAGTAAGGGAATTTTAAGAGGATTTGAACTGCTTTGGGGAAAGAGCAGGGGAAAATGCTCAATTTAGAGCTGGCATAGATTGAGTGGGCCAAAGGGCCTCCTTCTGTGCCACAACAATTCTTTGATTGTAGAACGGCTTTGGGGAACTAAATTCTTTTTTTTAGTGGCTGTCTGTTGGTTGGGCTGGGGCGCCGGGTAATATTCAGCAATACAGACCTGTGGAAATCAGGGTTGAAAAACCTTCCTTTGGATTAAGCCTTGCCTTCAGCAGCAGACTAAAAGTACATCCTGGGCACTTCTGATATGATCCCAGTCTTACAGACTCTGGCGCACAAAGGACAATGCAGACAGAAACAAACTAAATGGGCAGAACTCAGGGAGGCTGTGAGTCAGTGGTGGATGCTTTTGAAATGTGGCTGGCAGTCTCTGACGCCACCCAGTGTTCTCAGCTCAAATTGACAACTGCATTTTAAGTCCTTCCACTTTGTCACCTGACTCTAGTTGTAGTCCTGCAAAGAGTGTATTGCTTCTTGACCTCAGGTTGTCCCGATTACCTTACAGCCAGGAGGGAATTTTGGAAGTGTCACTGTTGTAATGTGGATGCAAACCAGCCAATTTGTGTACAGTTAGCTCAAACAACCCCAATCTGCAGATGATCACGTCATCTGCTTCATCTGCTTGTGGTTGTGGGATAAATAATGTCCCCACAACAATACAGAGTATGTTCCTGCTCTCCTTCAAGATGGAAATCTCCTTATGCCTGCCTAAGAAGCCAGGTAGGACTTTGGTTTAACGTCTCTGACAGTTCGGCATTCCCTCCATAATGTTGCTCTGACAGTCCAGTGCTCCAGTTAGTCCCACAGCAGCTCACATATTTAGGCCTTCCCTCAAAACTTTCCCGATAGCTCAGAGCTCCCTCAGAACAGTGCAACACTCTTGCAGTGCTACATGAGCTTTTGTGTTCAAGTCTCTGGACTGGGACTTGAACTTAGAACTTTTGGACTTGTGCTACCCACAAGCTAATAGAGCTAATAAAGCTAATAGAGTCATAGAGCTATATAGCATGGAAAACAGACCCTTCGGCCCAATTTGTCCATGCCAACTATGTTACCCAACTGAGCCAGTCCCATGTGCCTGTGTTTGGTCCATATCTCTCTAAATCTTTCCTATCTATGTACCTTAAAAAGTCTTTTAAATATCATAATTGTACCCACCTCTACTACTTTCTCTGACTGCTTGTTCCATTTACGCACCATCCTGTGTGGGAAAAGTTGCCCCTTAGGTCCCTTTTAAATCTTGCCTCCTCACATACACACAGGTGGGAATTGCCTTCATCTTTAGGTCCTAATTTTATCTTTTGCTTTTCTTTCACAGGCAGCCACTCATCGGGATGATGCAACAAATGTCCACTCTAGTTTGACGGGCCTGCCCAGTGTGGTGTCTGCAGCTCTTGCAGCAGCAGGACTCAACCACCAGGCTCAGGATGTGTGTCGAGGTAAGGCAATGCTTGCACATAGGCACAAAAATCAACTCTGCAAACCCTGGACACTTCAGTGTTTAAAGGCACTGTTTGCCCACAAGCTCCTGATCCTGGGAAGGTCACAACACAGGGCTTTTAATTCATCCCTGAAATGTCACTGGCAAAAATAGCATTAAATGCCCATCCTTACTGGCACTTGAGAAGGTGGTTGTGAGACTCTACCTTTAATTGCTGCTGGCTGTGTGCCAGAGATGCATCTGCTGGCGTGTTGAGGAGGGATTTCAAGGACTTTTTTCAGATGAAGGAACAATTACTATTTTGCCAGTCCTGCATAGTTAATTTGGTGGGCATGGTGTATACAAGTGTAACTTTACCATTAAGAACTGAGCATACCACATTGTGAGACTTCTGATGCACTGTTGTACCAGTCATTACTATTAGCTGAGAGTTCAATAAAGCATGTCCTGTTGATAGCTCTACCTCTGTTATTTGCCTTTGTAAGCAGTGACACTAAACAGCCTACTAGGAGGATGGGGAGGGGGGGGGTTACCTACAAGCAGTGGCATTGTCAACTTTATCCTCTTGGTAGCTGTCATGAGCTTGGGAGATGCTGCTGAAGAAGCAATGGCGAGTAACCATGGTTTATTTTGCAGATGGTACATACTTACTACACTGGTAGCAGAGAGAGTAAATCCTTAAGGTGTGAAGGCAGGTGTTATTGGGCTGCTTCTTCCAGTTGGTTGTTGAGTTAGACATAGTAGCATCATAGTTAGACTTAAGTGTAGTGATTGGAATGATTGGCACCTAACCATCGCCCTTAAGGTTCATTCCCTGCACCATCTGCAGTTTTTTGAGAGTTTACACATTTATTTTGCAACTACTATACATAAAGGCACAGTACCATAACAGACCAATGTTCAGGATCTTCTCATGTCCGGCATCCAAGACATCTATAATGTTGACTGTAGCAGAGCAACAATAAGCAGAAGTGTCCATTTGCCATGTAAGATTAAATAAAGTCTGATTAGTACGGCATCTTCAGCAGTAGTTCACCTCGACGTCTGCCTCATCTTTTGTCTTTTGCATCAGCTTGTGTATACCCTACTTCTGCCATTTAGTTGCAATAACAACAGGGACCTTAGAATCCCAGTACAGGCTGCCCTGGGTAACAAAAGGGTTCCATTTTTACAGACTTCTTGTCGATTTTGTCCATTTTGGAAAATGCATAAGAAAATCCCTCAGCATGGTAACCATACCTCCACAGTATTATAATGAATGGCACCAAAAGCACATAAGACTGATAAGAAAAAACAATTACTAAAAGTGGGGGGAGAGAGAGAGAGAGAGGAAAATAGTTCTGTTTGTACGATTGTATGTACTTACGTCAGACTCCTTAATTTAAAAATATTATGAGAGATTGTTTGTATATAGGGGTGTCCATAAGTTGGCTGTTTGCAGCTACAAAATGCACTGTGGTTACTCATCTCAGCAACTCTAACAGTCTCTCCAAAGTCCACGGCTTCTGTTGCCAAGAACAAGGGAGCAGGCATATAGGAACACCACCCTCTGCAGGCTCCAATCCCCTACCAAGTTTTTACAGCATCCTGGCCCAGGAATATCTCACTGTTCTTTGGACCAAATCATGGGACTTCCAGGCACCATGATGGCGAGTATATATGAAAATTATACCTGAGAAGGTGCTTGTATTTTTACACACTATTTAGCATATCCCAAAATGTTATTTTATATGTAACTACACTAAACTTGCAGCACAGAGACAAGCCATTCAGCAGCTCTGATCTATGCTGGTGTTTGTGCTTTCTCCCACCCCTCTCCATCTCCCCTAATCCTCATATATTCCTTGTTTGTTAATCCAGTTTCTATTACGTCTATCTCTGTTACCCATCTAAACACTTCCTGTGGGAATGAGTCTACATTCTCGTTCCTCTCTGGGTGAAGATGTTTTTCCCTGAACTACTTAATGGATTTATTAGCATCTCCATTAGATTTATGACTCATAGTTTTGCTCTCTCCCACAAGCATTTTCTCTCTGCCTCTCTTATAGAATTGTTAAGACCCTTATTTGGTCACTTGGCCTTACCCCTTGTTGAATCGTCCTTTATAATGATAACCTCTTAGTCGGGTATCAGGCTGGCATAGTGGTGCTGCAGGTAGTGCAGATGTCTCACAGTTCTAGTGATCCGGGTTCAATTGTGATCTCGGGTGCTGTTTGTGTGGAGTTTTCTCGTTCTTCCTATAACTGCATGGGTTCACACTGGGTGCTCAAATTACCACCCACATCCCAAATATATGCTAATTGTTAAGATATTGGGCAACTGTAAATTACCCCTGGTGTAGGTGGCCTGGGGTTGGGGTGTTAATGGCCATATTGAGAGAACATATTACAGGGAGATAAGTAGGGGGATGGGATTGATCTGAGAGCCAGCACTGACTTAATGAGCCAAATGGCCATCTTTTTATTCTATGTCAAAGGAAATATGCAAACTATCAATCTTACCTGCCTTATAGTCATTATGCAATCAGGCACAGCAGTGTCACAGAAACATCAGATGAGCTGAATCATGGTTTTATTTGTTTTCTGGGAAGGTTAGTCAAGGGAGAACATTGACCCTGACCGAGAAACTTAGAGTGCTTCTCCTTTTCTCCTTCCCCCACTCCCCTTTGATTGACCTTTGATTGTCTGTTTTGGTATCTCTTCATGTGTCATGATGTCAAACTTTGTACGGTAACATTTATCAGGATGTATTAGTGACCTAAGTTGTCATTTAGTTGTTTGAATACTGATGAAAAATTAAGCTTCTTGACTGATTGTGGTCTTTCTACATTTTTTAGCTGCTTTCACATCAGGAGCGCAGGCACTCTCTTCCACCATCTCCACAGAAGCCAAAGGAGATGAGAAAGAGAAGGAGAACAGCCTGAGCTCCCAGATGGAAGATGACTTGTCTGAGGATGATGAAGGCGAGGATCACAGGAAAGACAAATCAGGACGCAGCCGATCAAGGTAAAGAAGGCACAGGAGATACTTAACTTTATCAGCCGATGGTAAGGAGCAGGGAGGTCATTCTCAAACTGTATAAAACACAAGCAGGCCACAACTAGAGCACTATCCTAGAGATCTGCTCAGGTTTAAAATTTAAACCCAAGCCCAGCCCAAGTACTTAATATTTTCCATCACCTGACCATCACCATAAATATAACAATCTCACTGCATTAATACTGAGCAAGTCATCCTAACCTGGATAAAATTCTGAGCCAGGTCAGCAGATCACAACTCAATCCCGAATACTTTCTCAGATTCTGCACCCAATCCAAACTGAACCTTAGAATCAAACCCAGAGCTGTGAGAATCTGCATGACCTGCAGCATCACTATGCCGCCCTGATGCCAGATTAAGGCACTATCATTATAAAGGAAGATCTTGTCTTCAGGAAGTAAGGCCAAGGAGTGACCAATTAAAGATCAGTGAATCTCAGTGGGCTTCAGTCAGGCCCTACTCTGTACATTTCTGGTCACCATGCTGAAGGAAGGATGTGATTACTGCTGAAGGTGCTTGTCCTTTGGATGAGATATTTAGCTGAGTACATCTGCTGCCATGCGTAGATGCAAGGATACCATGGTACTTTCTCAAAGAAAGGCAGTGGCATTTTCCCAGTCTCCAGCTGATTACCTCCAAATCAGCATTACTAAAACAGATGATCCATGTCAATGTCACTGAATGACGGCTGACACCTGAATATTAAGGGTAGATTCATCTCATGTATCTTAAGATATCTTCATTTGTCACATGTATATCAAAACACACAGTGAAATGCATCTTCTTGCATCTTGCTCCTTCAATAGGACAGAATAACACTTTATTCTGCATTCTGTTATTGTCTTTACCTTGTACTACCTCAATGCACTGTTGTAATGAATTGATCTGTATGAATGGTATGTACAACAAGTCTTTCACTGTTCATATCAGATATCTTTGAGTCACATGTACATCAAAACACACAGTGAAATGCATCTTTTTACATGCAGTGTTCGGGGGCAGCCCACAAGTGTCGCCACACTTCCAGCGCCAACATGGTATGCCCTCGACTTCCTAACCCGTACATCTTTGGAATGTGGGAGGAAACTGGAGCAGCCAGAAACCCACGCAGACCCACAATAATGATCCAATTTACCAGTTTACCACATGCAACAAATATTAGAATTAAACATACTGGAAAAAGACCACTCAGCCCATCATGCCTGCTGGCTCTGTGAAAGATCAATCTGAAAGGGAAGTTTCTTGAAACGAAATGTTAAAGGTACCTGTTTTGACTTGTTTCAGCAATCATGAGGATGATGACTTGAATCCGGAGCAGAAGGCTGAGCGAGAGAAGGACCGGAGGATGGCAAACAATGCCCGTGAGCGCCTCCGTGTACGGGACATCAACGAGGCATTTAAGGAGCTGGGGCGGATGTGTCAGCTGCACATGAAGAACGATAAACCACAGACGAAGCTTCTGATCCTCCACCAGGCTGTGTCTGTCATTCTGGGGCTGGAGCAACAAGTCAGAGGTTAGTTGGAAAAATGTACAACCTATAAGAGCTTAGAAATTTGTTCATGGTCACGTGCTAAACAAGCAGTATAAACACATTTTACTCTGCAGCTGAAATTTGGTCCCTCTGACTTCTGTGAGGATACACTCTCACTCCCCAGAATCAATTAGAATGGAATCAACCAGCGCAAAAGGAGATAATTTAGTTCATCTTAAGAGTCAGTCATGCAGCTCCAGAAGTCTGCCCCAGCATTCAGCAAGATCAGGGTTGATCTTCCGCACTGTTCACCATATCCTTCCATTCCCCCAGTGTCCAAACATCCCTCAATCTCATCCTTGAATGTCCTCAATGACTAAGCATCCACAGCCTCTGAAGCAGAGAATTCCAAGGATTCAGAATCAGAATTAGGTTTATTATCACTGACATATGTTGTGAAATTTGTTGTTTTTGCAGCAGCAGTACTGTGCAAGACATAGAGGCATAAAATATTACCAGAAGAGTCAAAAATAAATAGTGCAGAAGAGGAATAATGCGGTAGTGTTCATGGACCATTAAGAGATCTGATGGCAGAGGGGAAGAAGCTGTTCCTGAAATGTTGAGTGTGGGTCTTCAGGCTCCTGTACCTCTTCCACAATAGTAGCAACATGAAGAGGGTATGTCCCGGGTGGTGAAGAAACCTTTGAGGAAATAAATTTGTCCTTATTTCGGTCCTTCTCCTGGGAGAGTACAAATTGGTTGTTTACCACAATATCACATTGCCATGGCACTACCACACTCACTACATTTGTAAAGTACTTACTTAGCTTTGGAACATCCCAAAAGGAATGTGATAGAAATTATAATATATAAAGGAATTTCTTGATTCATGATCAGCTAGTGATGTTACTTAAATATAATTTTGGAGGATAGTCCTCAGACAAAGACTGCTTGATTTGTTCCCACAGAACGGAATTTAAACCCCAAAGCTGCATGCCTTAAGAGAAGAGAAGAGGAGAAGATTTCCAATGTCGAATCCACATCTGCACATCTGGTAGTTCATCAGGGGCTTGGTGATGCTGCCAACCCCATGGGTCATATGTGAAGCAGGTAGATCCCAGTCTAATTTGGAACAGTCCAGATTTTGTGAGGGGGAGGAGGGAAGCCTGATGGTTTCTGAATTACGATTGTGTGATCTATGATATCTAGCCTATGGTATTCAGTAATCCCAGTAACAACATTGCATTGTTGTGTGGTATCTCAAGAACACAAGAAAATAGTAGAAGTAGATCACCAGGCCCCTCAAGTCTGCCCCATCTTTCAATGGCTGATCTGTGTTGGTACCAAGAGCTAGTTTCCTTTCTATCAGTTTGTTCGAGTTGAATTTTTGATTTGTTTTGAAACTTTTCTATTTCACTCGGTTACTTATATAATTCTTCATTCTCCTCTCATTCACCCTGAGGTTGAGACATTCCAAGATTCGTTAACCTTCCCAAATAATTCGATTCTTTGAGTTGAGATCAGCCTTGAGCCCTGCCTCAAGAGAAAGAAACAATGGAAAATTCCTTTGCAACACTCCTGAGCAATCTGGAAGGTCGTAACTTTGTGTTAAATGTGAAGCCTTCTATATGACATCCTGTTAAGGAACCAGTGCAGTTCCTTTCAGGTGTTCCCTTCATTTGGCAGTATAGCTCAGCTTTCTTTGTTGATTATTGCACTATAGTAACTGGACATAGTATTAACTTGATAATTATATGTACTAGAAATTTGTGAGGCCAAGTCTTATATTGAATTTAAACACATAATTTAGATAAAACTTTTTGGAATTTGAACAAAGGCCCCTTCTGTTTGGTAATGTGGACTTTAATGAATTTGAGTCACAATTCTAAAGAGTGGGGAATCATTTTATTCACTTATGGCTAAAGATATTGCTGTCAAGGGCAGCATTTACCTTTCATGCCTAACTGTCCTTGAGAATGTTGTGTGAGCTGCCACCTTAAGCTCAGTTGGATAGGAAGTTTTAGGATTCAGACCCAGCAGCAATGAAAGAACAACCAACATATTTTCAATTCAGGTTGGTGGTTGACTTGGAGAGAAACCCACAGGTGGTGCTCTTATATACCTGCTACCCTTATGTTTCTAGATAGGGTATAGGACACAGGTTTGGGAGAAACCTTAGCATAGATGGTATGCAGTAAGGCACAGTGCACCTGTAGTGAACAGACTGAATGACATTCAACTGGCCACTTTGTCCCTGATGGTATTGAGCATAACTATTGTTGGAAGTGCCCTTAATTAGCCAAATAAAGGGCATCGCATCTTGCTCTCAACCATTGTCTTGTAGAAGGTGGAAAGACTTTGGGGAGTCAAGAAATGAGTTCCTCACTGCAGGATACGCAGCCTCTCATCGGTGTTTGAGCTGTCATTCATGATTGTTTGTGAAATCTGGTTGTGTCCAGATTTTCTGCAGTTACAGTAGTATTTGAACTTGCCAGACAGAATTGAGAGAAAAAGTAAGTCTTAATATTGAAAAAAAGTTTGACAGTAGGTGAAGGCTTATTGTCTTTTTAAAGGTTTTAACTTGGAGATAGAGAAATTACACTTTAAAAGTAATCAGTTGATCACTACTTCAAAGGTCCTAAGAAAAGAAAGTAAGAAAGTCTTGCATTTATATAGAGCCTTTCACATCCTTTTGGAATACATCAAACTTTATAGATAATAAAGGTTTTGTTACGTACAGTCAATAGCCGATTCCCACAAATAGTGAAGTAGTTTTGAAATGTAGTCAGCAGCAAATTTACTCACAATTTGCTGCCCCAAATAGCAATACTATAAAGACCAGAAAATTTAGATAAATATTGGCCATGGTTTACAGGAAATCTCTCCTGCTCTTCTTCAACATGGTGGCCACAGGACCTTTTATGCCCTCCTCAGAGAGCAGACATTAAAGTCTCATCCGGTAAGGCGCTGGGTGTGTCACTTACATTTTTGAGAGTGGTACTTGAACCCACAATCCAACAATTCAGGGAGAATGCTTCCCTTTGAGTCACAAAGAGTGCAGAACAAATGAAGTTTCTTTCCTAGCAATGTCTAAAACTAAGTCTGTGCTGAAATATCTCTGCCATTAATATTATGTTTCTTCGTTTTTATTTTAGGGCAGCAATCACAAGTGGTCTTCATGAATTTAAAGGAGGATTTGGGGCCCCCTCCATTTTGACTGGATTTTGCATAAGATTCTGTTGGAACAAGACACAAATCTTCTGAGCAAGGAACATCCCAGATTCAGTTTCGTGAATGTCGGGGGATCCAAAGCAGTGCTCTAGGGATACTGTTTCCATACATCCCACAGCTGCCCTTGTTACCTTTCCAATTGACGTGCCTGCAGTTGGATTAATCAACTGAAAAGTTGTTGGAGGATATGTCTTTTTAATTTATCATCCTTTTTTTTGTTGTTTTAAAAAAAATTGTTTTCTTTCGAGGTTTTAAGAAAATTGTCGTCTTAATCCAGGGGTTCAAAAAGAAAGTTCTTCTTAGCACTTGATTAATATCCAGAGTTGAGAGCTGGAGGAAGGGGAGGGGTTGGTTGTGGAGTACCTGACCTTAGTTCTACAATAAGCCAAAAGAGAAGGGTCTTGGGGATGGATGGTGATGGGGTGTTGTAAAGTCCCAATGTAGTTCCTCACTGCTGAAATTGTACTCCCCTGACAGCTTTTTGATGAGAATGGGGATGGAGAAAGTAATCATTTGCAACCTTAATCTCAGTGAGGATCAAGCATTTCAATTCTCATCGTGATGGAACTAAATCCCAGTTGATCCCAAGTCAGTGGGCCTCTTTTTTTAAGGGTCTGCATTAATCATATACCCAAGTAGTAAATTCTTAACGTCCACACCCGTAATCCTAATCCCATCAATGTGCCCTTTATTACCAGCCCCTCAGTCAGCTATACACTTCTTCCTGAAAGTTGGCTTATTTGATCACAAAGGAATGCATTCCACGGGCCTTTGTGTCTCTGTGTTCTATCCTTGCATTTAATCTTAGGTTGTGCAGAGTTTCTGAGGATTAAAGAGATATTAGTATCTCCTTTTTATATACATGGGAGGTAATGGGAAGGAAAATTGAATTCTCTAATAATGATAGGAGGTATGAAGAGAGAAATCCTCTGGGGGGGGGGGGGGGGGAAGAAGTAACATGGATTCCGAATGGGATAGGATTGATGGTCTGAATGACTTTCTCTTGCTTTAGATTTTCTTTTCAATCTGCCCGAGCTATAGAATTTCTTAACAAAAAATGGAGACCACTGAGACATCAAATGGCTTGTGCAATCCACTATATTCCCTATTTTGAGGAACCTTTTATTTCCCCTGCCATTTGATCATCCCCAAATTTAATTGCCTCACTGTTAGTGACCATGCCTTCTTCAGTCTGTACCCTAAATTCTGGAATTCCCTCCTTAAATCGTTCTCCTCCCTTAAATTGCTCCTAAAATAACTATTGAGCCTTTGGTCACCTGCCCTTATGTGGATTAGTGTAAAATGTTGTTTAATATTGCTCATGTTAAGTAACTTGGAACATTTTTCTACCTTATAGGAATTACATAAATGCAAATGGAAAATTGAATACCTTCCAATTTACCCCCTTTACCACATTTAGGTTGGATTCAACATCTGTTCATAGCTCCAATAGCTGAATGATAGGAACATAATCCCCACTCTTCATAATGAGCTGAGATTGCAAATGGTGGCAAGGTACCAGATCATACAGAGCCTAAATCAATTCCTTGTTCCTCAGTCTTCATCCATAAATACTTTCAAGTAGGAATTGCAATGGGATGCATTATGAAGGTGTGTGTATTGTTTAGTGGTGTGGTAGGATTGGGGGGGGTGGGGTGGAAGAAATCACGTTTTGTTTTAAATTTGGGGTTTTGAATCTAACCTTTGAACCCTTAATGCTGAGCAACAATATTCTCACCAGTGTTTTGATAGATTTTATTATTGTCAAAGCTCAATTATTTGAACCCCTATTTGTACTTTGGATTTCAATTTGTTCTGTTAAGGTTTCACTTTGTATTGTGGTGTCCCACTCTTTGTTCTCTTTCTGGGAGTGGAATTGGAATTTACGGAATTTTTTTTACCATAAGTTATGTAACAACAATTTAAATAGGATGAAGCTGATTCAGATGGGCTCAATTTAAGAAAGCACTTGTAGTATTGAGTAGGGCCAGAATGAGACCATTCATCCCATCGTGCCTATCATGTTTCTTTGACAGAGCCGTCTAATTACTCCTGCTCTTATCCCCATTAGAGCTGTACGTTTTTCCCTTCAAGTATTAATCCAATTCCCCTTTGAAAGCTACAATTAAATCTGCATCTATCACCCTTTTAGAGAATGGGTTCATGCCAGGCAGATTGTTGTGTTTAAACAGTTTCCTCTTTTGCCTCTGGGTTCTTTTGCCAATCACCTTACACTTGCTGACCCTCCTGCCTGTGGAAGCAATTTTTTTAAAATCAAAATACTTTATGATTTTGTAATCTCTACCTTAATTTGCTCTGCTCTAAGGGGAGTTTCTCCTGTTGCTCCACAATGAAAATTAGAATTCTTCTAAAGATGTTGACTCTTGCTGGGCAATACATGATCAGGATTCTAACCTCCACCAATTGGTCTTCCTAAATAACTGGTGAAATTGAACATTGACCACATACCTCACAGACAATGTAATTCTTGTGTCCATGTACAGAAACCAAACATCATTTCAGAAAGGGAGGCCGGGATAAGTTTTACCTTTCCCACTGTGACGGGCTCGCTCCCAAACACACGCTGTAGCCCTTCCCAGTTGAAATCAGACTGACTTCAAGGATCAGTTCCATTTTATCAACAGAGCTGTGCAAACCCATGGCACCCAACATTTGGAAAGACAAAATAGTTTGGGAACACCAGCACCTCTGAGGTTCCCCTTTCAGCTCACACACTGCCCCAACTCGGACAAGTTTCAACATTCCTTCAACTGCACTCAGGTAAAATCCTGGAGAGCAAATTGATGTATCCCTTTAACTGGCAGGTTTAAAAAATTGTCTTTAAATTAATCTCCAGGCAGAAGCTCCAGATGCACTATATGGTACTGTTAGTGCATTGTTCTCTGCTTCCTATGTTCATGAATTTAACAGTGAAGCAGAATACAATGTGCTGATGCTTCTATATAGCACATGTTGGTGTGGACTGGGGATGAGTTTTGAGCCTATTGTCCATATTTAGTTGGCAAATGGAAAATTCTATTACTCTAACCGTCCTCAATCAAGCATTCCTATGTGCAGTACTCCTCGGTCTTGGGATATCTCTTGCTGCTGCTTTTCACACCCATCCATTCCTTTAAAGGCCCCAGGGAATAAGGACATATCTTTATCTTAATAAAGATGAATAGTTAAGGAAAAGGACATGAATTCTTTAGTGATTGAACTTGGAACTAAAATGAAAAAGAGATCACTGTAGATCTGAAGTCCAACAAAACTGCTGGTAACCCACAGCAGATCCACCGGTATTTGAAAAGACAGGCTAAAATTTTGGGCAAAGGTCCTTTGTCCCAGTTATAGAATGCATTTTAATGGGATAAAGGGGGTGGTTTTGCTCTGCCTTGTCAGGAGTGGTTTGCTGTTACTGCTACACTAGAAAATATGGTCTGTACATCTTCAACTTTTTATTTTTGGAATATGAAAAGAAGAGGCCGTACAAATGGCCACACCATCTCAGGAAACTTCTTAGGGTACAAGGCAAGGACCATGATAATTCCCTGAAGATGCTAGTCGTAAAGAGGTGCATGTGTAATTTACAAAGAAAACCGAAATCCAACTTATTTTTCACTATCCCTAAGGTTTTATACAATAATAATCTTTCTTACAAAGAAGTTGAAACTGCAAAATATTACTCTTCATAGGTATTCAATATTTACAAAAAAATCAAAAAATGTTTGGAGCAAAAAAGTTTCTAAGTTTATTTTACTATATTATGTAGAAGGATTGTAGGTTTTTTTTAGTGAAGCTGTTTATTGATGCTGTACAAAGTGACATGGTCACTTTAACAAAAAGGTAGGACTTGTTGCTCCGCGGGTTTGCTGCAGTCCAGCCTGTGTATGTGGTCACTCAAGATGAAAAAGAATTTGCTGTTAAATTTTACCGGCACCATTTCAATGTATCAGGGATGTGCACGCTGCTGTTGAGCAAATTATTGATGTACATAAAGGTGTGGGCACTAATATTTTCCAGGCATGGAAAGATAATTGTTAACATGAGCATCTTGAGGTTTGTAAAAATATTGGTTGGCCTATTAAACTATTCCCCCATCCCCACCTCCACATTGTTTTGGAGGAGTGGGGAAGGTGATAATAAAGTAAATGAAAGGGATGACTTTTCTCTTCACCAGATTTTTCCCTTCCTTTCCTGGGGGATCCTTTACTCTGTTCCTCAAGAGAACTAATTGCCTTCAAGTAGCTTGGCCAAAGGTAGACATTTGTAACTGTGAACAGGCAATCCTGCAGCTGAGGGCATCACGTCTGACATTCCCCAAAAATAAACTTTGAGCAAGTGGGGTGTTGTTTGTGAGAAGCCAAACTTTCCCCTCAAAACAAGAGCCAAGGGCAATTGTGGCAGGATCAGTTGAACTCAATAACCTTGTAGTGTATAGGAAAAGAATCAGGCACCTAATGTCCAGATGCAGAAACATTTTACTTGCTTATTGCATGGTATACCTTTTAATAAGAGGAGAAAATACTGGAAACTGCAGATCAGGCAGTATCTGTGGAAAGAGAATATTTTTACACATACTGCCTGAACCTGCTGCATGCTTCTAGCACCTTTGTTTTTATTTCAATTTTCAATATCTACATTGTTTTATTTTCATTTGCTACTTTTAAACATCAGCTTGAATAAGAAGTATCCACATACGTAGTGTCACTGAGAAGATATGGATTTAATTCATGAGTTATTATGGGTGGGTTTGGATAGGGAATGAGTACATTGAGGGGTGAATACAATGGCGGGGTGGTGAGGGTCTGAATATTTAATTGTACATTTATCCTGCAGAATCTCAGAAGATAGAAGCCAAAATGAGCTAAGGGGAGCATTATATTGCTACATTAAAATCTGTTCAATGTGGTTTCTGCCAAAGTTATTCCTGACCTGATGCCCGAGGGGAACAGTCTAACACCCTCACCTGTCCCCTCCCCAGTATGAGAGCTGCAGCATTTTATTTTGACACAACATAACTGGCAGCAGCCAAGATACTTCACATTTGTCAAGATAAAGCTCAGCACTGGTCTACATGGTTCACGCTGAAGTTATTGCCTCAATAGTACTTTAGGTACTGGTCTCAGATCAGTAGCTATGGTATAAATGCACTCCAGTGATCATTACTAAATCAACATTGATTATTTGTAAACTTAATATAGGAATTAGCAAAAGTACAGGAAATCTCACTTTAGGAATTTCAAAAATTGTATAGTTCTGCTTTCATATGAAATAGGATGGGTGTAAATCAAATGGAAATTAATTTGTTTTGCTCAGGAGGGAGCTATTTGTGACTGTTAGTCTTAACCATTATGATTTGGGCTTATAATAGGGGGAAAGTGGGTGTTATAAGCTGAGATCAGTTCAAGGGTGACCACACATCACAGGTTTCACTGTATATCCAAAGTAGTGTACGGTCTGATAATTGGAGAGGTATAGTAAAGTTTGTACACTTCTCCACTGTGGGTTAGTAACAGGCAAAATGTGATAGCACTGTCATCACATCTCAACACTGCCCCATTGCAGTTTGGGATTAACCTGTTTGCCACAGAATTTTACTCAGTGATCATGAGTGTTCACTCAAGAAGGGAAACGACTTTGAAATATTAGAATCTGTGTCTTACAGTTTTAAGGAAAATTTTGTATTCTTTCAATGGCAATAAAAGAGATTTTATAAAACTAACCAATTGTGAGTACATTTTTAGAACAATTTGTTTATATCTCAGGTAACCAGAGTGGAAAAAATCTCGACTGTTTCTCCTTTTTACTGAGGGAATGCTGTTTTTCAGATTAGTTATTACAATGTGGGACCATCTTATCTTGGAGGTGGGTGTAAAATAGCACAAGATGATAAGTCTCCCAGCATCCTGAATTAATATTTACCTCTCTATCAATATCACTAAAATGAATGATTCTTTACATGTTGCTGCTTGTGAAGGCCTGTTGTATGTAAAATACAGTTGTTGTGCCATTATAATGTTATCTACACTTTTAAAAGGTGCTTTATTGGATTGAAAAATCCTTGAGAGCTCCTGAGGTTGTGGTAAGGTTATATGTAAACGTGTCTTTCTTTCTGTTTGGCATATTCAGGATAGGAAGACAAAACCTTGTTTCTGGTGACATCTAGCCTTTGATCAATTGAAAATAATATCAGGGCTAGTGGGAATGACATTCAATACTAAGGGAGTCCTGCACTCTTGAAGGTGCTGTTATTTGGATGATAGATCAAATTTTCACATATGTGTGAAAGATCCAATGACCACTGAAGAACAGGTTTTCCCTGTATTCTGAGGGCAATAGTTAATCATAAACCAACCATTAAAAGTAGTTTCACGACTTACTATAATGTTTTCTCTCTTTCTTAATTCTGATGAAGGGTCTAGAACCTGAAAAGTTAACTCTATTTCTCTTTCCACAGATGCTGTCTCATCTGCTAAGTATTTCCAGCAATTTTCATTTCACATCAGTTTCCAGCATCTGTTTTTTTAATTGTCATTATGAAGCTGTTTATGAGAGTTATCTTCTGGCAAATTAACTTCTTGCATTACAAATTGTTGTGTGATGAATTGACCAGTACAATTGGTTTGTGAGACAAGCTTTTCACTGTACCTTGGTACAAGTGACAATAATAAACCAATATCAATACAAGTACATTTGGGTGTCCTGAAAGCAACGTGAATGGTGCTATAGAAATAGAAGTCCTGCATCAAGTACTGGCACCTGTCATCTCTATAGCTGCTTAACTAGAAGCCAGTATAGATCAGCAGTGCCTTGGAATCAAAATTCAAATTATCCATTGGTCCCCACCTCCTAATTCCTACAGTCTCATCCAGCCTCATAACATGTCAAGATCTCTGTGCTTCAATAATTCTGGCAATTGCTTGCCACAAAATTTAATCACTCTATAACTAGCTGCTGCATCTTCAGTTGCCAGGGGCCTAAGCTCTGGAATTCTCTCCTTAATACCACTCCCACATTTCCAACTCTCCTCCTTTTAAGATGTTCCTTTAAACATAGCTCTTTGACCAAGATTTCCATTTATCAACCAACCCTAGTTATTCCTTACCAAGGTCAATCCCAATGTCAATTTGTTTGATTGATATTGGTCCTGTGGAGATCTTTGCTGTTAAATGTACCATGTGAACACTTTGGAGAGGGTGGGGATAAGGTTTACCAGGATGCCGCCTGGATTAGAGGGCATATGCTATATGGACAAACTAGGGTTGTTTTCTCTGGAGCAGCGGAAGCTGAGGGGAGACTTGATAGAAGTTTATAAAATTAGAAGCATCGAGATTTGGTACCTTTTTCCCAGGGTCAAAATGTCTAATACTAGAGGGCGTGCATTGAAGGTGAGAGGGGAAAGTTAAAAGCAGATGTAGGAAGTGTGCAGGGCAAGTTTCTTACACGGAGTGGTGGGTGCCTAGAATGCACTGCCAGCAGATGCAATTAGAGGCGTTCAAGAGACTCTTAGATAGGCACATGAATCTGCATAGAATGGAGGGATATAAACCATCTGCAGGCATCAGCAGCTTAATTAGTTTGGCACAACATTGTGGGCTGAAAGGCCTGTTCCTGTGCTGTACTGTTCTATGTCCTGTATTCTATGAGTGAGACTTCCTTTCTTTGAGAATTAGACTCTGGAACATGAAGCCAGGCTGGTGAGAAGATAAACAGTCTCCTGTCCGCATCAAGTGAGGCACCGAAGTCGGGGGTGTAAAAGCAACTCAACCTTATAACACCATAAGATACAGGAGCAGAATTAGGCCATTTGGCCCATCGATGCTGCCCGCCATTCGATCGTGGCTGATTTTTTCATCCCTGTTCTCCCACCTTCTCCCTGTATCCCCTAATTCCCTCAACAATCAAGAACCTGTCAAACTCTGCCTTAACTACACCCAATGACACAGCCTCCACAGCCCTCTGTGGCAATGAATTTCACAGATTCATCACCCTCCGGCTGAAGAATTTCTTCCTCATCTCAGTTTTAAAGGGACGTCCCTTTATCCTGAGGCTGTGCCCTTGAATCCCAGACTCCCCCGCTAATGGAAACATCCTCTCCACGTCCACTCT
>JARFYF010000073.1:3177337-3187593 GCA_030265395.1 Rhina ancylostomus
CAGAGAGTGGTTGGTGCATGGAATGCGCTGCCTGGGGTGGTGGTGGAGGCTGATACGTTGGTCAAGTTCAAGAGATTATTAGATAAGCATATGGAGGAATTTAAGATAGAGGGATATGTGGGAGGAATAGATAGTCCTAGGTGTGGTTTGAAGGTCAGCACAACATGGTGGGCCGAAGGGCCTGTATTCTGCTGTATTGTTCTATGGTTACACTCTACTCTAAATCTATTCCCTTTGGCTAGCAATCCAATTCCCTTTTGGTTCTCCCTATTGGAATCTCCTTCCACTGTAGTTTCCACATTGTAATTTATCAGAGTATAATCATTTTTTTTCTCCTCCTTGCCACCTACACACTAGGGGCAATCCTGTCACCAATTAATCTACCAACCTGCACATCTTTGGGCCGCGGGAGGAAAATGGCGCACCCAGGGGAAAGCCACATGGTCGCATGCAAACTCCACCTACACACAAAATGCCAGACATCGGGATCAAACCTGGGACTCTGACGCTGTGAAGGGATAGATGGATAGTAAGAATCTTTTTCCCATGGTGGGGGTTCTAAGAGGGCATGAGTTTAAGGTGAGTGTTACAAGCCAGGTTGCTACTTGGTGAATGTTCCTTTAAAGCACCTGGGCAGTAGAGTAGTAGTGGGTGTGTGTGGTGTTATCTGCAAGACGGCAAGACTATAATTGGAGCGTCCTGGCTGTTTGGACAGAGAGTTGAAGAGAAAGAGAGAGAGACACTGAATGCTGGTCTCTGTATCTATGGGTGAAGAACAATAGCTGTGTATCACTACAATCCATGTATTGTTTTTTTGAGCAATCAAGTGGAGTCCAATTTGTCGTTAACCTGTACTGGAAAGCAGGTATTTCTGTGGATGGCCACAAAGCAAATGCCCTCGGGGTGGCAGATCCTTCGGAACAAAGCAATGGAGATCTTCGGTGACTGAGGTGACGTATGGGTTCCATCGTGGAATGTGTGGATTTCATAAATTTTCTCTACATTTTCTCTCCAGTCAACTGTGGTTTTTCACAAAAACCTTTGCTCACATTCTACCTTATGACTTGCTTAACTGAACTTTGAGAATTATTCCTAGACTTGGGGTCTGGGAATTTGCCACACACACACACACTTCAAGTTTAGATTTTTGGGGTCAATGTTTAATACCTAACATTTTCACTTTTCTTATTATTTCAAGTAATTATTAATAAAATAGTTTCTAACACTTATACATGGCTTGTTGTGTTTCTATTGTTGCTGGTACGTAAAACAAGTACTGAAAAATGTACATGTATTACAGGTATGACTTAGCTCCTGACTTTACATGATTAACCACAATAATCTTGCAAGATTTTACATATGGCCTAATCCTCAAATGGCCAAGTTTAATATATAATGTTTTTCATATTATTACGAGGAGTTAATAAAATAGTTTCTAGCACTAGCTCGTTGTGTTTCTGTCGTTGCTGGTAGGTAACATGAGAAGCAGGGGGTATAGAAGGGATCTGAGGGAGGATTTTTTTTAAAACACACACACACACACACACACACACACAGAGGGTGAATGGAGTCTGGAATGAGCTGCCTGACGAGGTGGTGGAGACAGATACTCTCAAAGCATTCAAGAAGCATTGAGACAAGTGATTGAGTCGCCAAGGCACAGAAAGCTATGGATGAAATGCGTTGGAATTAGTATAGATGGATGCAACGGTCAGCATGGACATGGTGGGCCGAATAACCTGTTTCTGAGCTCGTTATAGATTTTCTTAGCAGAAACACTTTTTTTCGTTATTCTTCATGCAATACCTATTTATTCTGTCAAATCTTACATGGTTTCGTACATCTCTGTTATACCTTCTCCCTCAAACTTGCCTCTCCCTTTCGTCCTCCATCAGTTGGACGGCGGTGCATTCGTCCCTCTTACCTGCAACCTAACCTAATGATCGCCGGGGAGGGGGCGGAACCTTTAATTTAACCGACAGGAACGTTAACCAATGGCGCTGGCGTTTCTGTCGGAGGCGGCCCAATCAGAAACGGAGGAGGTGGAGACTGGAGAGGGGCTGGACTTCCGTTCTCTGCCTTCCCGCCCACTTCGCCCAAAGAGGAGGCGGGTTTGGTTGAGAGCGCAGTAAAGGTAAAGGTTGGAGACGGTGAGGAGGGTTAAAACAGAATCAATAATTTATAAATAAATTCTTTGGTAAACTGATTTCTAGTGACAAAATATTGGAATTCCTGAGGTAAGGTGATCTTTAAAACCTTTATTTTTATGATTAAAAGCGATTTAAATAGTCGGTGCCAGGTGAACGTCGACGTTCTCCTGAGGGACGATAAGGTGGAAAAAAATTAAATGCAACATGAAGTAAATTGAACTTTGGTGCATGTTTAGCTCGGAAAAAAATAAAGATTTTGTTTCTTGAGAGGCATCTCTATTGATCAACGCTCTTGAATTGAAAGTGCATAGCATGGTGCAAAATATCATTAAAGAAAGTTTTCCTAAATGGTTCATATCCCTGAGTTTGTTATTTTTTAAATCCTGTTTCTGTGCTTTGATGTAGAATATTTCTCTCTCTGTAATGCGTAGTTGTGTCAGTGAAGTGTAATTTGAAACGTCGTCAGGTGCAACTTCATAAAGAATGCTAGAATTTTTTTTGCTCTGCTTTACTCTTTTAAAATTTGATTTTCAACATTTTTCATGCCTGGCGCTTGATATTTTATTGCTTGATTGTTGATTAACCCCTTATTCATTTTTAATTTTTTAAACATTTGTTGCTTCAAGTATATAACTCCGAACTCGAATTCACTTTTGACTGTATTTCATGCTTGAATTTATTTTTATTTTGTCTGTTGCTTAAATTCATTTTTGCAACTTTTGCAAATGTTGTCCATTAAATTTGGAAAAACTGGATATAGAAACTGAACAAATCAGGATTCTGAGGTTTTTTTAAACAGGATCCATCAAACATTTTGTTAAATTGGCATTGCTTGAAGTTTGTGCCTGCAGTTTAAAATATTATTTTCACAAGCCTCCCTTGAGCTTCTTCACAACTTCAAGGGATCTTGACACTTTACAGCCAATTAAGTAGTTTTGAATTGTATTCATGTTGTAGAGTTAAGAAAATTAGCAATCAAGTGCACATCACGCTGTCATAAACTGCAATGTGATTACAACCATATTCATATTTAGCAACAGTTAGGGGATTAATGTGGGTCCTGAATATCATGAAGAGCTTTCTGAAGTAGCACTACAAAAGCTTTGCCCCCACTGAGTAAATGGCATCCAGTTTAATGTCTTGGATGATTCAGACATCTCACCCTGAATTAGATCTGCTAGTCCCTGGATTGGGGCCAACAATTTGGCTGATGTGTCAGTGAACCAAAACTGACACAATGACTCTCATTCAGAAAGATAATGCTTGCTTTCACTTTGTACCATTTTTGTGTTTCGTTTACAGGTGTGTAAAATAGGTCACACACCTCTGTGCCATCTCTATTGTGGTTTTCTACACAGCATTTCTTGTGTTGTATTGAATTAGTAAAGAGTACTTTTCAGTTTTCCACTCTTGAAGCTTTTTGTTATATATTGTAGGCACACTAAAGTCCAACAAGTGGCAGAATCTTTTGATTGCATTGTGGAATGCTTTTCTTGGTGCCATCTTTTACTTCTGCCCTTCTTCAGGGCAGTGATACCTTAATCCTTTTTCTAAGGCATCTTGAACTGTCCTGTAGCTTGAAAGGCTGTATAAAACTTCAACATTGTTAGATTCTCCAAATAGCTAGTTGAATTAGAAATTAAATTTAGGTTGATGCAGGGTTACGAGCTGAAACATCAACCAGCCCTTTGCCTCCTCAGGTGCTGCTCAATCTGCTGAATTCCTCCAGCAGTTTGTTTATTTTGCTAAAGCCAAAAGAAGTAATTTCTTTGAAAGAGAAGGGAAGAAAACTGGAAAAGATCATAGTTACTTGGTTCAGCAGTTATTGTTGGTGTGAATGTTCTTGTTCAAAGTTGAGTTTATTGTCATATGCACAAGTACATGTATGCATAAGTGCAATGAAAAGCTCACAGCAGCATCATACAAGAAGCATTCACAAGAAAAACAAACACAAATTATACACACTTTTTACAAGAGAACACAATTAGAACAAAAAAAACAAGTCCATTTTAGTTCAAGGTGGACGTAGTTCAAGGTGCTTTTAGGTGTGTACTTTTAATCTTTTTTAGGATTTGGGCATCAATGGAAAGACATTATCTATTGCCTGTTCCTAATTTTCCTTTGAGAATTTTGTAGTGAGCCACCTTGAAACACTGCAATCATTCTGTTGAAGATATTCCCACAGTGCTGTGGGTAGAGAGTTCCTGTACTTGGACCTAGCAACAAAGAAAGAATGGCAATACATTTCCAAGCCAGGATGGTTTAAGAGAGGAAACCTGCTGATGGTAACTTTCTGATGCATCTGAACTTGTCCTTGGTGGTAGCTGTTGAGGGTAGAAGCTACAGTCAGAATAGCAGAAGTTGGTAACGTATTGTAGTTGGTGCATGTGCTGTGTGTTGGTGGCAGGAATTAATATTTAAAGTGGTGGATGGGGTGCCAAGTGAATGGGATGCTTTGTCTTGCTTTTTCAATATTTTTGGAGCTGCACTCATCCAGGCAAGGAGAGAGCAAATATTCTGCCTCACTCCTGATGAACTTTGTAGATGGTTGAAAGGCTTTGGAGTCCTAGGAGGTATGTTTCAGGCACTCAGCATCTGACCTTCTCTTGTAGCCACAGTATTGATGTGGCTGATCTAGCACTCAATGTTGACAGTGGTAATGCCATTGAATGTTGAAGATTGGTGGTTAGACTGTCTTTTGAGAGATGGTCATTGTTTGACACTATTGTGGGTAAAATGTTATTTGATACTTTGCCTGAATATTGTCATTATCTTGCTGCATAAATTGTGTGGTTGTTTGAATCAGATTAGGGCCTTTTAATTACTCCATCATTGTTGTTTGGGACACATAATTTTAACACCAGCTTCTCTGTGAAAAGTACAATGTGATTTTGATCTTTGTTTTGTTCTTATATTTAAAAGGCTTGAATTTATTTAGCATATTGTGTGTTTAAACATTAATGAACCTGAAACTAGGCTATGCAAGATCTTTCATAAATCCTGTAAGTTTTGCGGAAATTTCTTTCAAGTCTAAAGACTAACTTAGTTACTGTGTATCATAGAATCTTTAAGCACAGATGGAGGGCATTCGGCCCATAACTACTGCGCTAAATCTTTTGATAGCAAGCTATTTGGTCCCATTCTCCTGCTCTTTCCCAATTGCCTAATAATTTTTCTTTGAGTGCCCATCCAATTCCCATTTTGAAAGTGCAGATTGATTCTTTTTACCACCCTTGCAGGAAGTAAGATGCAGATCTTGATCCTTCAGGGCATCCCTCACATCAAACTACCTTGCCCAGCAGTTTAAATTTGTGTCCCCGGTTCTTGAACTGTTCACTCGAGGTATCCTACGTAAATCCACCGTGGGCTCTTCTTCCTAAACTACTTTTATCTCTAACTTTCCTTCTCCATGGCAAGTGATAACAGTTACAGAACTCGGAGAGGAAAAAAGTGGAAGAATGTACAGATAGTGTCAGGTGATTAAGGTGTCAGCTGATGCACACTAACTGAGCCATTTCTGTGAACTGTATCCATCTTTTGAGTGCAGCAAATCCATGAAAATTGATATGCAGCTCAGTAATAGTATAATTCCTTGGATGCTTGGTTTACTTTGAAAATGAGTTTGTATTAACTAGTCAAGCTTCTTTCTGAGGTTATGATCAGCAGAACACCACATATTGAAAAACATCTTTAGACTTTATTTTAAACAATTTGCATATGTATAAAATGTAGCCTTTCCCTGAACCTTGAACTGAAATGTTGTTTAGGGTATTCAACCATATTCAAGCCTGGTGCACTTCACCTGCATGCTTTCCAGCAGAAAGGGTATAGCGGTAGACCATTTGCATCTTTGTACTTTTTACACCATTGAATAATATAATGGCTGATCTACAAATCATTTTATCCACAGAACCTAGCCACGTAACCATTTAATGTGTGTCTAACACCTAGTAATCTTGGTTTTGGGATTGTCAATTGACCATCATGACCACCCTGCAACTATCAGCTCCTCCACCTCTGGCTTGTCAACTTTTGAAGGTAGAAAAGGAAGCTTGTACCTTTTTGGTACTGGAAGAGCTTAAGGACTGCAAAACTTGTCCTTATGGGGTAGAAATGTGTAAAACAGTTTTTATACTTTTATATGAATAAATATTTTACTTTTTATTTTAACTAATACTGGTGGTTCCATTTTCAAAGCATAGGCTATACCCTAGCGACGAATGCCTGACTTATGGACACCTATGTAGGAATGAGCTCCCATAATATTAAATTCAAAAGTCAGATATACATACATGTGTTCATTCCATTGAACAGCAGAACTAGGTTCTCCTCTCTCTCTCTTTCCTCTCTAGCAGTTGTTCTTTCTATCAGTCTACATGCTTTTGATGCAATTCATTATAATACTGTGGAGGTATGGTTACACATTGAGTGATTTTTGTTTATTTTCTAACTTGCAGACAAAATCGATTTGAGTATTTGTAAAAGTGGAACCAATTCTTTACCTGATGACAACCTGTAATTTTTTTTCAGGCATCATATGTTTGATCAGAGTTTAACTACTTCAATTGTGTTTGATGCATTGGATTTCAGTAACTGCATCAAAGATTGTTTGCATTTGAAATGTGGTCTTGAATGTGCACTTTCAAAATCTAAAAATTTTAAAGTGCTGGTTTAGAATCATATCCAATTATTTTCCCCTAGTGTGTACCAGTATTGTGAATTAACACCCTGAAGAATACACTGGGGATTAACAGTGTAACAAAATTAATATGAACAGTCTAAATATGACATGTATTGGGTGACCACAGTGCCTACTGGATGAAAGCATTCTAACTTGCCTGCTTAGACCAGGTCTCAAGTTGCAGTACCTCTGTGCTGAATGAACTCTCAGCTAATATGGACTGAAGGATGCAGCAGTTGTCTCCAATATTCCTAATTATTACAATTTCCAGTCTGTTCATTGGGTAATGACAAACCAAACTGGAATGTTGAAGTTGTCTTCATGGTTGAGTTGCTTGCCAGCATTCCTCATTGAAGATCACGTGAAGATTGACTACTTAGGCCTGCTAACAAAGGGTGCAAATTGGCTTGTATCCTAGTAGCCCCTTAGAAGAGGAAAAAAAACTTGGCTCAAATAATCAAATATTAAAAAATGTGGAGGCTGTTCTATATTTTCAGTCGATCCCAGTATTCTTTAGTATTTGTACACCAAAAGGAATGAGCATTTTAGTTGACATGCATGCAATACTAAAATATAATGTATATTAGGTGTAGAATTTGTTACATATCCCCACCTTCTCCTAAAATATTGATAAGATCAAACCCCAGAATTACTGACATATTCAGGTACCTCACTAAAATTAATATCAAAATATTGGTAGTGAATGTGGGAACAGTTCAGAGAAACTTGTTTATCCGTAGATTTAGTTCCTGTCATGTTTTCTTTGTATTACACTCTTTTCCTTAATGAGCTGGTTTATGCTGGGGTAGAGTCCTCCACATCCATACCCAAGTTACCATGCCCTTTGAGTTGGATAGAGAGTGACAGGAAGCTATATAAACATGTGTATCATTTAGCCAAACCCAGCCTAATTAATATACATGCACTTTTGAATGTCAGTCATTGGGTACTGACAATTACCTAATTCATTTCTTGGAATATCTGGTGTCGCTGTCAAATCTGGCATTTATTGACATCGATGTAGTGGGTGGAGGTGAACCATCTTGAAACGTTGAAGTTTTTCTGTGAAGACATTTGTACTCTGTTAGGTTTAAATCCTGTATTTTCTAACCTAGTAATGAAGGAATGGCTACATTTTTCCAAGTCAGAATGGTGGGTGACTTGAAGGGAAACTTGCAAGTGAGGGGGTGGGAGGGGAATTGGTTCCTATGTGCATGCTGAGCTTCTGCTGCTTGGTGGTAGATGTCATGAGTCTGAGCGATGCAATTAGATTGTAGAGCTGGATCTTGGCACTGCACCAGATTCAATCGTTTCTCTCCCACCCAAAATAATATACAGGCTATTTGTACTTTGGCCTTCTGCATCTGTGGCTGAGAGCAGCAAACTCATCAGAGATTGTGAATGAAATCTTCATCTCTTAAAACTTCACAACTACAGGAAGCCATTTGATCCATCATGTGCTGACTAATAGCCTCGGGAACTTGAGTATGGTGCACCTGCAAGATCACTAATCCAATGAATCACGGAGATCTTAGAAATAAAATACCTTTCCTTAGTGGGAATATACCTGTAGCAGGTAGTCCCATGTTTAGAATTCATAAGTCCTTCCTCTAAGACCACTAGATGAAAGCTATCCTAACTTCAGTAAAATAAACTACTTTTTTTAGTCAGTTACTCTGGAGTAATCTTTACTGTGAAGTGGAAATGCACAAATGATGTTTGGTAAGTTTTAGAAAATTGATTGTTCAAGATTAATTTGGTGTCTAAGCATGGTGAAGTAAGGTTTTAATCTGATCTGCTTGCATCCTCACTGAGTTAGGAATTTGTACTTTGTTTTTGCCAAAGAACGTCTGGCCTCGTTTCTGTATATGTAGGTGTGGAAATGATTAATCTTTTAAAGTCTAGGAGTGGCAGTTTCGATCATTACCATTTGACTAGGGGAGAAAAGTGCTGTTGCTCAATAGTTTTATCCTTGTTTTATTTATACTTTAACAAGGTTGAATCATCTGTGCATCCATAATTTTGTAGAGGTAGTTACTCAAAGTTATGATGTGTAAAGATAGGGGGGAAAAAATTAAAAAAAACTTGTTAAAATGACATGCAATAGTTTGGCAACATGCCAGACATTTTGCCTCTTGCACGATACATTTGTTTCATTGCAGTTTCAGTTCATAGTAAATGTTAGGAAGCAGCTTGCATCATTGGCTGCTAGAGACTAATTAATATTTCATGGAGAGACCCTTTTATTAGATTGCATAATTAATACCTTGGAGTGACAGGGTTCATTTTTTTCTTGTTATAATAAATTTGTACATTAGGAACAATTATCATGCCCATGAACAAAAGTGTGCTTATTTTTGATGTTGCTAACTTTTAGAGCTGGTGCTGTCAAAAATGTAAATGTACTACCATCTAACATCTGTGACTAAGACAAGCTCACTAAGTAGAGCCTGTGAAGACATCCATAGATTCACAAAGTCTTGTAGAACAAAAGGCCATTTGGCCCATCATATTGTGCCAGGCAAGTCATCTTGGAATTGCATGCATCTGCTGTGACTCAATTTGGAAGTACTATCACATCCTGTGCCAAAAGGTTCCAGGTTCAAGTCTCATCTGACACTCTTAAGGAGAACAACTGTAGTTTCTCCAGTCTCCGTGGGATCTTCCATGGGATCCAGGGAAGCTTGGCTGTGTGGATTAGGAATTAGCTTGACGATAGAAAGCAGAGGGTTGTGTTGGAGGGAATGCCCTTCGATTGGAGGGCTGTGACTAGTGGGGTTCTGCAGGGATCTGTTCTGGGACCTCTACTTTTTGTTATAGTTATAGATGACTTAGATGAGGGGGTGGAAGGCTGTGTTAGTAAGTTTGCAGATGACACTAAGATTGGCGGCGTTGTGGATAGTGTGGAGGGCTGTCGGAACTTACAGAGGGATATTGATAGAATACGGAGTTGGATGGACAAGTGGCAGATAGAGTTTAATCCAGAGAAGTGCAAGGTGGTACACTTTGGAAGGACAAACTCCAGGGCAGAGTACGAGGTAACTGGCAAGGTACTTGGCAGTGTAGAGGAGCGCAGGGATCTGGGGGTACATATTCACAGTTCAATGAAAGTTGCCCTGCAGGGCCTATGGGATGCTAGCTTTCATTAGTCGTGTAATTGAGTTTAAGAGCCGTGAAGTGATGATGCTGCTGTACAAAACTTTGGTTAGACCACACTTGGAGTACTGTGTTCAGTTCTGGTTGCCACATTATAGGAAGGATGTGGAGGCGTTGGAGAGAGTGCAGAGGAGATTTACCAGGATGCTGCCTGGATTAGAGTGTGTGGAATATGAGGAGAGGCTTAAGGTACTAGGGCTTTACTCACTGGAGAGGAGGAGGATGAGGGGAGACATGATAGAGGTGTATAAAATATTGAGAGGGATAGA
>JARFYF010000073.1:3253586-3268285 GCA_030265395.1 Rhina ancylostomus
CATTTTTACTTTTATTTTACTTATTATCATAAGTAGTTATTAATAAAGTAGATTTTAACACTTATACATGTCTCGGTCTGTTTCTGTTGTTGCTGGTTCATAACAGTTGCATTTAAAGATTTCAAAGAATGGAGCCAGCACTGAAAATTATATTTTTGCTTTTAAAAATAATTACAGAAACAGTTTTGTTTTGCAGTGCTCCAGATATATTTAATTGTGATTTTAAAATCTGTGCAAAGACCCCCCAAGTCATAAAAATAAATCTTTATGCTTTTGCTGCTACAGTATTTCACCCATACTGTATATAGTACTCCACAATTACATTGAAGGAATAATAATAGCTACTTGATTGAAATTATTCTTCTTTAAATAGATAATTTGAATTTAAATTTGCATATGAAATTAATCAGTCAGCACCCTAATTTGTATGCTTCACCTTCTCACTAGAAAAACAAAAAGGTAATTTGACCAAGGTATATTATTTTAAGTGCAAGTTAAACTGTCAGGAACATTAAGAAAAAATTTATTCTCCTTGGGCTCTTCAATACCCTTGCAATGCTTCAAAAATAAGAACACAGTGTAAGGATTCAGATGTCTGGATTGACCATTAACTACTAATTGTGGAAGAGCATTCCTGAAAATCCATCTTCCGCACTAGAAATCAGTGAAGCAGTCACCTGTATTGCAGAAGTGCAGTAGATACTGAAAACCCTGGAGTTGACTGATTTACCTGCCAAAATTCAACAGTGCTAAAGACCTTTGAAAAATGCAATTCTAAATTTGCCTGTGGTGTATTGGATGTAAATACCACAGGCCAATGTGCAAAGGTGATTGTAACAGTGTATCTGTGAATGCATGCAATCAACTTATACATATAGTATGTAGATGACTGACCTATGGCTCCACCGGAATTTATTTAATTAGCTAATCCACTCCCAATCTGTATTCTTAGTTTAACATGTTTTGGTTCAAATTTCCTTTCAAAAGAATCTTCACTTTGACTTTCAGCCATTTCATATATCTTCACCGTGATTAGCTCGTCTAAAATTCCAAATTTAAGTGAATTTAACTTGTATCAGCAAAATGGAGAGGTCAATAATTTACATAAAATAATCCATTCATGTCACAACTACCCATTCTCACTTGTGCTGCAGTGCTTCCTTATCTCCTATTAACTGATGAAACAGGATAATATTTCCGAACACCACCTTCATTACACATTCAAATTAGCACCAACAGGAGACATTTCATCCACACTTGCTCATGCAATCTTCTCCCTACTTTTTCTCACTTTCTTGTATCAAAATTACTAAGTCTGTCAAAAAGTTCTACTTGTGAACCTTCTGGTGCCTCTGCTTATAGCTACAATTTGGTCCATTGAAAATATTTATGAATAAGCAATCTGCACGTTGTCCTTTCTGGCCAACTTTATCTACAAGATGCTAGAAGCTCCAGCATTAATTCATGCTCAAACTGTAAGCTGTAAATACAACATCAAAGTTATAACTAACTGCATCCCTCTGTGAATGGTGAAATCTGTATTAATATGTTTTGTATAAATTCTATATAATTAACAAAGATAGTTAGAGAATTAAGCTTCAAGTAGACTTAGTCAGTCTGGGGAACTGTTAGAGCTTGACCTTTGGGGTCATCAAAGCGGTCATTAGTTGTCAAGTGCATGATCATGTGCATGCCATAGGTTAGGATGTACAAAAGAATCAGTGATGTCACCAGGGCCATCCAAATTGCATGAGTAAAGAATGAAGTGCAGTCGCTTGCATAAGCAAATAGGTTGTTCTTCACGTTGAAACCCTGAATCTGTTGAGGCGAGAAGAGATAAAAAGAAGTACAGGTTAGTATTTTAAATTAAGACAAAACCAGGTGTATATAGAGGTTATGTATACAACATTACAACAATGCTTGCATCAATGCTTTATTAAATGGGTTTTGCAATCTTAACTCAGGAGATAAAGCATAAAATTACATTCCAGAAGAGACACTCATCTTATATTGCACCTTCAGGTCCAATGTCAATGACAGTCAACAGGGACCGACCATTGTCCATGAATATGCCATTCACATTAGACATACACAAAATGTTTAATCTGTGCCATACTGAAGATGTTTACACACTAATGCCAAATGTGAATTACCAATTTGCTTGTGCAGACTAATGTTAGTTAAGGAAAGTAACAGACAAAAGCTGGTCCTCTGTAGACTTTGGTCTAATGATCCCATTTTGATTTTGATCACTTTGAAATCAACTTTGATTCAGTGGGCACACTCACACCCAAGTCAGATAATTGTGGGTTCAAATATTATTTCAGAGACAGAAGCATACACTCAAGGCTGACATCTCATCACTGAGGGTAACATTTTCTGTGGCTCTATTGCTGTCCTAAATGATGCAAAGGATTCTTTGGATCTATTCCAACACTTATTTGTCAAACAACATCACAAAGAAACACAACATCTTGTTGTTCACATTATGCTACCAGTGGGAGCAGCTCTGAACAATTGACTGATGTGTTTTCCAACATTACAATGCTAATTACATTTCAACAGGTACCTGTGAGATGCTGTGAGACATCCTGGGTTATTAAACAAGTTAAATTATGAAGAGCTACTTCAACTCTTCTCAATCTGCAGAAACCAACTGCAGTCAGATGCCTGCAAGGTATATTATTTACTTGTGTATTAGGGTGAACTTTTTTGTATTCCTGTTCCACAAGGGGCAGGGTAATGGTAGCTTCTGTTTATTGTGAAAACATCAGTATTCCATCAACAGGTACATTATTTCACCTTCTGTTGAAGCTGATTTATAGACCCATCATGTAGGACAACTTGTTCACAGTTTCTCAAGGAAGCAAAGGGCACTCCGATCTCCTTTGTCGTTGGTAGAAAAAATACCTGATCTATGATGCCCTCATATTTTAGATAAAATAAGAACACAAAAAATGTAAAACATATAAGCAGAAGTAGATCATGGTCCCTTGGTCTTGCTCTGCCTGCTATTACCACTTTCCTCCAGCAACTTCATATCCATTGATTCACTTAATATCAAAAAAACTAGCATATCTTTTATGAATATACTCAGTGAGTGAGCATACACTTAATTGAGGTTTGTATCTCAGCACTGGAGGTGCCATTTGTAATGCTGTCACCCTATTGTTCTCTAAAGATCCTTTGAACCACTCCACGACAACATGACAGAATTCCAAAGATTTACTCTCTTCCAGGTGAAGCAACTTCTTTTCCTATTTGCCCTGAATATTTTACTTCTGCTCTGTCATTTTCATTGGGAATTTTGTACATTTCAATGGTATCACCTCACCCTCTTCTAAACTCTAGAGTGAATGGAGCCAGGTTGCTTAATCTTTCCTCATAAAACAAACCCACCATCCCAGGGATTTACTTTGTGAAGCCTCGCTGCACTCCCCCATAACACTCCTCCTTCCTCAGGCAGGGGATAGAACAGTACACAACATTCCAGATGCAGTCTCACCAAGGCCTCATATGATTGGAACAAGATGTCTATATTCTTGTACTTAAATCCTTTGAAATAAAATCCAACATGCTTCTGATGTTCGTAATTACTATACCTGCATGTTAACTTTTGGTGCTTTGAGTACGAGAAACACAAGTCTCTCTGAATCTTAACACTTTTCAATCTCTCACAATTCAAAAATACTACCCTGTATACCTTTTCTACCAAAGTGGAAGACTTCTTACTTTCCACATTATAATCTAACTGCAATATCTTTGCACTTAACTTATTTCTATCCCCATTAGGGCTCTTTGTGTGCTCTTCACAGTCCACAATGCCACCTGGTTTTGTATCAGCAGCAAATTTGGATAGCTCACACTGGATTCCCTCATTCAAATCCTTATATATTATTCAAACATAGATTGTGAACAGCTGGGTCCCAGCATAATCCTTGCTGGACTCCACTAATCACAGCTTTCCAACCTAAAAATCACCCACGTATCTCTACCCTCTGTTTCCTATCCATTAATCAATCCTCACTAGTATGTTGCCCCCAATACTGCACTCTTTAATTTTATTTTGTAACTCCTGTGCAGTACCTTATTGAAAGCTTTCTGAAAATCTAAAGGCACCACATCAGTAGGCTCAGCCCTTCTATTCTGCTAGATTCAGCCTCTAAAAGCTCTAACAGAGTTATCAAATATAATTTCCCTTTCACAAATCCATTTTGACTCTACCTAGCCCTATTATTACTGTCCTGTAACTATTTTGGTATTCATAGATTTCAGCATTTTCATTACTACTGGTGTCAGGCTAACTGGTCTGTGGTTCCCTGTTTTCTCTCACCTTCCTTTCTTAAATACTGGGGTTATCTTTCAATCTATGTGAGCCAACCTAGAATCTATGGAATTTTGAAATAGTGTTACCAGTGCATCTACTATCTCCATAACCAGCTTCTTCAAATGCAAGTCATTTGATCTCGGGGATTTATCACCTTTAATTTCTGATGCAACTTATTTTACTGATGCTTATTTATTTTTCCTCAGACTGTCTTTCAAGAGAACTCATGGTTATGGATTACTTAATGCAGCACATGTGGTATAAAAAAATTCATCTTTACCTCCTATACAAATGACAGTACCAATTAAACATGGCTTCTGCTGATGGGATTTGCCTATCAGGTATCATTTTGTTGCTGGTCACGTGAACTGAACTGTGAGCATTAACAGAACAAAAGGACATCTCTATTTTTGTAAAATCCATCACAGAGTCTAAACATAGCAGATGGGTCAAGAATCATGGTTGTCAGTCCTTCTAGATACTCCTGTGATTTCTCAGAATTATATACTTATTCCTAGGCACAGCAGAAAGCAATCCTGGAGAATGGAGCAAAATGCTGTTCATGGGAAACTGTACGGACAAGAGACAAAGTGCTTTAACGGGTGGATGCTGGGATCGGTTCTCAGCAGTAGTGATGTGATACATGTGAATTGGACCAGTGTGCGGGTGTCAATTACCTAGGGAAACTGGAATTTAACATTCAACCAATCATTGGTAAAATAAAGGGGCAGGAGACCTATCAACAGTGGAGCAACCAGTGCTTGGCTCTATATCCGAAAGTGCTTGTTGTCTAATCAAGAGAGGCCAGTCAGTTTGGGTCTGTATTCCTTGGAGTTTTGAAGAATGAGGGGTGATTTTAGTTAAATATACAAGATCACAAGGGAGCTTAACAGGATAGATGTTGAGATGTTTTCACTGGTGGTAGAGTCATCAAGAATAGGACATTGCAACAAGATAAGGAGCCAGTTATTTAAAACTGAGGTGCATAGAATTTTTTTTCTCTTTCAAAGAGGGAAATGAATCTCTGGACTTCTCTCCCCCTGAAGGTGGTGAAGGCCAGGTCATTAGATACATTTAAGACAGAGCTAGATAACTATTTGAAGAAGGGAGGAATTGAGGGTTATAGGAACTGGCACAAAAGAGGAGTTGAAGCCAGCATAGATCAGCCATGATCCTACTGAGTTGAGGAACCTGATGGCCTAACTCCGACTTGCTATGTCCTTCTTGACATCCTGAAGGTTCATTCATTTAAACAAAAATACCATCGCCTTTGTCTGGTAGATCAGTTTTGCTTCCTGAGCATGTTTTTGTACAGTGGAACTTTGCTAAAAATGGATTTTTTCTTCAAATACACTTATCAGGATAATAAAGGATGTAATTAAACCACACACTTATGTGGAATATAATTGCATAGAAGTAACCCATTCATCTATCCAATTCTTGCAGTAACTTGTTTTGCTGATTAGCATTTTTACTGTTTGCTTCAATAGTAAGTTCCACATTCTCAGGGTTAAGAAGTTTGTTCAAGTTTATTGTCATGTGCATGCATAAATGCCATGAAAATTTGCCTTTTGCAGTAGCAGCATAGTACATAACAATGTGACAAACATAAATTATGTAAACTTAAATCAACATAAGTTATACACAATGGATGTCTTGGTGACTCTCTTGTACTGATTAGCTCTAGTAATAATCTTTCCCTCTCATGGAAACATTATCTGGGTATCTACTTCATCAAAACCTTTCCATAACTTTAAAAATGTCTGTCAAGTCACAATTGGCCACCTTTTCCCAAGGGGAAATAAGACCCAATATATTCATCCTTCCTTAAAGAGAAACTGTTTCTGTTGGCTGATGGCCGTAGATTTAAAGTAATGGGTAAAAGAACCAGAGGGAACTACTAATGTAACGAGTGGTTAGCATTTAGAATGCACTGCCTGGAAGATTGGTAGAATTGGATCAGAGAAGAAATTTGTTAAATACTTGAAAGAGAAAAATAATTATGGGGAAGGACCTGAAGCATTGTTTTAATTGGATTGTTTTCTGAGAGTGGCACAGATTCGACAGGCTAATTGGGCTTTTTATACTGAATTACTCAATGGTTCTGTGATTAGTAATGCACTCTTCAATGTTAATATCGACTGAATGTACTGACCCTTAAAATGAGGGCAGCTCAGTTTGTCTAGAGATTTGTACTGATTGTCTCGTGATTTGATGTCCCAATGGAAATGTTTGCTGTGTGTGTATAACTTAGTCTGCTGAATAATTTGGTGCTTTTATAAAGACCTCGTTGAATGTTAGTGTGATTGGGCTTTTGTGCATATTGTTGACTCTTCTGAGTAGTTAAACATATAAACAAGTGGAGACTTGATGCATGTCAGGGATGGCTTGGTTTGCAGTTCACATTGGCCTACGTTATAATGCCATATGTTTTATATTGGTGTGTTGTGGGAAAATTTTGTGGGTTCTCGCTTGTTCCACCTGCTATCAGCTTGAGTACCACATGCCAATTATTGCAGTAATTTAGAGAAAATTAGCAGGCAGTTTAATAGGAGACAAGATTACACCTGATGCAATCCTTGCCAAACTTTTCACAGCTGTGCACTCTCTGGCAGGGAATTTATGGTTAATCCCTTCCCGTCATTCTTTCCTTTGCCCACCAATACCGATCTACAGCTATGTTATTTGCCTATCACATAACTTGTGATTGAATGTTAAACGCTACACATCTGGAGAGATGCATGAACGGTTGATGTCTGTTTATTTCCAGTGTGTCTGTCACCTCTGTTGGTCCAAGCAAGCATTTCTTCTCAAGTTGGAGCATAAACACAATGAATTAATTTTTTCTTCAATAATCCTTTGAATGCCTGGCTTCCACTCTGTTTTTGTGGATTCTTGAGGAGGCTAATTAGTGTTAGAACTGTGGATTAGAACATGTAGAACATAGAACACTACAGCACAGTACAGGCCCTTCGGTCCACAATGTTGTCCTGACATTTTATCTTGCTTTAAGATCTATCTAACCCTTCCCTCACATTGCCCCCTATTTTTCTATTATTCATGTGTCTATCTAAGAGTCTCTTAAATGTCCCTAATGTATCTGCCCTCACAACCTCTGCTGGCAGTGCGTTCCACGCACCCACCACTCTGTGTGGAGGAAAAAAAACTTACCCCTGACATCCCCGTTATACTTTCCTCCAATCACCTTAAAATTATGTCCCCTCATGTTAGCCATTGTCATCCTGGGGAAAAAGTCAATGACTGTCCACTCAATCTATGACTCTTATCATAGTTCTGCAGATGAGCCTGGTAGCTGGCTGATGGGGAGGTGGGCAGTTTGTGAGGTGATGCACTGTTACCGCCACTTGGAGGACTTCTGTGTACTCTCAATACCATCATAAATGCTCCTCCACTTCTGAGCTGCTGTTGTGGGCAGAAGTTCCCAGGAGTCAATGGGGATGTTGCATTTCTTCAAGGAAGCTTTGAGTATGTCCTTGAATCTTTTTCTCTGTCCAGCTGATCCTTGTGATAAAGCTCTGAATAGAGCTGTTACAGGGTACAGGGGTCTGGTGTCGGTCATAAGGGCTGTGGTTCATTCTTTTAATTTCTTTCCTTCCTTATTAACAGATTGAGCAACTGAGAGGTGAGCTAATGCAAGAAAGAGCTGCAAGGCAGGACCTGGAATGTGATAAAATTTCTTTGGAGAGACAGGTGCGTTGCCTAATCCGATAGCGGTTAAATTTAATGGCTTCCATTTACACAGCATCTTTAATGCTATGAAACATTGCAAAACAACTCCAACCCAATGTTTATTCAGAGATGTTGAAGAGCATCATAAAGGAGGTTGAGGGGCTGAGGGAGGGAATTGCAGGTTTGGGAATTAGCAAGACAGTTGTGATGGTACAAGATGTTAGAATTGGTTGAACACAGATCTATAAGGCAATAGAAAAGGAGGTTCAAGACCCACTTAATGTTGCACCTTTCACAACAGCATTGCTTTACAGAAGAAACATGAGCAATGTGCAGAAAGCTAACCAGAGAGGCGAGTCCTAGGGCTTTTGAGGGCTGATGTGTTCCAGAGCACAGTGGGGTGAGAGCTACTGTTTAGATAAACAAGACAAATTGGTTAATTTGTTCGAGGCCCCAGATATTATAAGCCACGTGGTCTTTCCCTTGGCTGTGATCTTGTTGTGATAGTAATGATATGTTTCTCATTTGGGGTTATGCTGTCCCATTCACTAGGTTTATGAATGCTGTGTTATCTAGTTGTGAGATTATAAACTGATAATGTTGCCTTATCTCCAGTGCCCCGTGTACCTTGCATGCACATGCTAGTGGTTCGATATTGAGGCTCAGTGGAACGTGAAGGAGCACAGTGTTCGGGAGGTGCAAGAACAACCTGACAATGTTTAGTCTAGTCTCCGACATTATAAATATCATTGGTTTCTCTTTGTCTTGCAGAATAAAGATCTAAAGGCCAGACTGGCAAACAGTGAAGGAAGTCTGAAACCGAATGCTAACCTGCCTCAGCTTGAATCTCGAATCAGAGAGCTGGAGGATCGTTTGCAGTCAGAGGAAAGGTACTAGCTTTGTAAAGAAATAATGCCCAAATTCCAGGTTCATGCTCAGTGCTGAGGCAGGATAAAAGACTCACTCCAGTGACCAGAATTCCCATTTAGGGTATAGAGATGTCACTGACAACACCAGGGTTAAATATCCATGCCTGATAACCCTAGAACTGAATGACCTTTTGGGGCCACTTCCAGAGTAAACTATTGTTCTGTAGTCTGGAGTCACATATACCCCAGACCAAGTAAGGATATCAGATTTCTTCCCCAAAGATTCTTAGTAAATCGGATGAGCTTTACTGACAGCAACAAACATCTGCTGGAGGAACTCAGCAGGTCAAGCTAAGGTCCTCCAGAAGATTGCAGATGCTGGAATCTGGAGCAACAGTCTCTTGCGTCTCTTTTGCTGACAGTCCAGTTGGGAATCCACTTGTTCTTTTAATTCCAGATTTATTTAATTTGTTAGATTCAAATTCCTCAGCTGATTGTTTAGGTCTCTGGATTTGGAACATTTTGCTGTTCCACCTAATGCTAAGAACCGAAGTAGGTTGGCCATGTGTGTCAAGAATTAACTTGCGTTTATATAAACTTTGACAACCCCTGGGATAAAGAGCAACTGTCCAATTGATGGAACAGTCAAAAACCAAGGAATGTCGATTTAAAGTGTTGGCCAAAAGTATCGAAGCTATCAAAACTTTCTTACCCAGTGAGCTTTAATGATCCATAATTCCCTGCTTCGATCAGTTATAGAAGTATGGTTTGTTTATAGCTTGTCGCATTCGGAAAGGAATTGGATAAGTGAAGGAAAAGAAATCCCAGGACAATCAGGAATGGGACCAACTGGATTGCCCTTGCAAAATACTCGTAAGGGCTCATTGGGCCAAATGACAACTCCCGCTATAACAATTGTCCCAAATAAAGGCAAGGAATTACATTTGAAGTAAAGTTGCAATGTAGGGAAACATCAAAGCGAATCTCTCAGCAAGACCCATGAACCAAATATCTATTGACAGAAATTTTGCCAAATCAAAATCAGATTTACAAAATAAATTACAAAAATAAATAGTGCAAAGAAGAAAATTGAGGTTGTGTTTATGGGTTCATTATTGTTCAGAAATCTGATGGCAGAGGGGAAGAAGCTGTTCCTGAATAATTGAGTTTTAGAGAACTATCGTATTGCCTTTATTTTTCTTGTATATGGCTCCTATCAGGCTGAGATGTGCAGTATTTCTACCTACTTTCCCACCTTCAGGTAGTCTTCTGATACCTATTAATGCTCCAAATGAAGAGCAGCTATTTAAAGAGGCAAAATCCTCTGTCAGACTAAACCCTAGTCATAATTATCATCTTGGAAGAAGAAGATTGTTTTTAATCAGGATGTAATTTTTTTTAAAGGAAACACAACCTTGGCATGTTGTGTATATCTCAGTAATTTCCCTTTATGAAACACTCTGTACACCTTTTTGGGATCTATTATTTGATGATGTAATCTGCACCCCATCTCTTGGCCAATGCTAAATGAGATATCCAGTGTGCACAGTCTGGGTTGGGCAAATACATTGCAGATCCATTCCATTTGCTTCACATGAGCACCCTTGTTTGTACTTTTATCCAGACTGGAAACTGATGCCTTTTTATTCTGCACTGTCATTATATATGGCCTTGAGACATACATTGATTGAGAAAGAAAGCTCCATAATTAACCGTCTGAAATACCAGTGGATGGTTTGTGGTTGTGGTTTTGAAAGTGGGTGTTGTATGCTGTTTCTCCAAAAAGCCCTGGATGTTCTCTCTACTTTCTGCCTCCCAATTTCTTCTCTTTCCCCCCCCCACCCCAAAAATCAGGCAGAAGATACAAAAGCCTGAAAGCATGTACGCCAGGCTCAAGGACAGCTTCTATCCCACTGCTATAAGACTATTGAATGGTGCCTAGTATGATGATGGACTCTGGACCTCATTATGCACCTTATCATCTGCTTGCACTGCACTTTCTCTGTAACTGTAACACTTTATTCTATTCTACATCTTGCTATTGTTTTCCCTTGTATTACCTCAATGCACTGTTGTATTGAAATGATCTGTGTGGATGGTATGCAAGACACAGTTTTTCACTGTACCTTGGTACATGTGACAATAATAAACCAATTTCATTGTGTTGCACACTACCATCATCTGGCTTTGAGTTTGAAATGCAGGCTGGCACTGTCAGGTGGTGCTGCCTAAGCTCCAGAGACTCAGGTTCAATCCTACCCTTCATGCTCTCTGTGTGGAGTTTGCACGTTCTTCCTGTGACTACGTGGGTTTCCTCCCACATCCCAAAAAGACTTGCAGAGTGATGGTTAATTGGCCTCTTGTGTATGTGGGCGGCAGGAGAATTAGAGTGGAGTTGATGGGTTTGTGAGAGAATATATTACAGGGAAATATTGGGGGGGCGGGTGGAGGAAGAATAAGCTTGCCCTAAGAGCCAGTGTAGACTCTGGGCCACATCACTGCCTCGTGTGTTGTAAGGAAATATGAGAATCTTGAGTAAGGCAGTAAACTGAAGCCTTGACTAACTGTTCCAATGGTGAATTACTGCATGAACAGGTGTAAGGTGGGGCAACAGCCCAACTGTCATAAAACCAGGCATGCCTGGTCTTTCCCCACTACACATCTTCAAAAGGTAAGTTCATTGGGTGCTTCAGCAAATTTTCCTCCTCCATCTAACAGCACCAAAACTGATATTGATATTGGTTTATTGTTGTCACATGTACTGAGATGCAGGGAAAAGATTTTGTTTTGCATGCCATTCAGGCAGATCATGCCATACGTAGTTGCATTGTGGTGGTAAAAAGAAAACAGAATGCAGAATATAGTGTTACAGTTACAGAGAAACTGCCGTGCAGGTAAACAAAGTGCAAGGGCCACGACGAGGTAGATTGGGAGATCAAGAGTTCATCCTTTAGCATGTGAAAGGTCAGTTCAAGAGTCTGATAACAGCAGGATAGAAGCTGTCCTTGAGTCTGGTGGTTCGTGCTTTCAGGCTTTTGTATCTTCTGCCTTGCGGGAGAGGGTTGAAGAGAGATTGACGGGGTGGGAGGGGTTCGCGATTATGTTAGCTGCTTTCCTGAGGCAGCGGGAAGAATAGATGGAACTAAATTAACATTAAATGAATTGCAGATATGGGGACTTTGCAGTATGAAATGGCTGTGATATTTGTAAGTAAAAATACTTCAGGGCACTTCTGACTGGTTTGCTATTAAAATCTAACTTTCCTGTACACAGAATCTTTCTGTTAATTTGAACCTGATGGTAAGATAACTTGCAAATGATCTTTCCCTCAATAGTGTCCCTTCTCTCTCCACCTTGCGTTAACAGGGAGCGAAGCATTCTGCAGGCATCGAATCGCAAACTGGAGAGGAAGGTAAAGGAACTGACCATTCAGCTTGATGATGAGAGGCAGCATGTCTCCGATGAGAAGGACCAGGTCTGCTTTTTGGGAGGAGATGGAGTAGTTTTCAACAGGAGTTAATGCTCCTTAGCTTCTCTCTGCCCATTGTGAAAAATCATTGAATCTTTACAACAATGAAGGAGGCTATTCTGTCTACAAAGTCCATGCTGGCTCCCTATGGAACAATCTATTCATATTTCTTATTTTTATAAGACATAGAAGGAAGCAATTAGGCCCACTAATTCCCATAAATCCCATTCCCCCATTTATTTCCCTGTAATCTATTCTGTCCCCTTCAATTCCACCCACTTGCACTCAGGATAATTTACAGTAGGCAGTGAACCCATCAACACATCTCTGAGATGTGGGAGGGAACTGAAGCACCTGGGGAAACCCACACAGCCACAGGGAGAAGGTGGGAGGGGGTTCTTGATTACGTTAGCTGCTTTCCCAAGGCAGTGGGAAGTATAGACAGAACTAGATTAACATAAATTGCAGATATTGGGACCTCGCAGTGTGAAATGGCTGTCATATTTGTAAGTAAAAATACTTCAAGGCAAACGCCAACATCATGTGTCCAGGGCAGGGTCAAATCTGTGTTGCTGGAGCTGTGTGGCAGCGGAGCTACCTACAGTACCACATTGCACCTAGAGTGTCCTGCTGTTTCTTAGTAGCCATGCAGATTATTTGCCTCTTGAATTGGCTATTTGGTTGTTTTTCAAAGCCTTGATTGAAAGGTTGGTGAAAATAGAATCAAAAATCAGTTCCAGATCATAACCATTCTGTACTATTACCCCTCATAATTCCCGACCCTATTACTTTGAATTTGTGTCTGGGCTCCTTCACCCACAAGTTCATGGTGAGTGCTGTTTAATTAGGCCTAAAACTCATTGATTCAACTCCAGCACTAGAGGTTTGAGTGTATAATCTGGTTTATACTCCAGAGTAAACATTTAGTGTTGCTCAGGTGACATTGTAAACTGAAGAGCCAAATTGCTGTGGTGGTGATGAGGACCCCATACCATTATTCATAGAGGATTAGGAATATTGGGTAGGGGTTCACCCCAAAGTGATAACAGCAAAAGGATGCTGGTTCATCACTCAGCTCAACCCACAACATTCACTTACATAATACAGGCTGTCCCTGGGTTACAAGAACCCAACTTTTGGACGCCCTACATACAAACAAGCTCCCACTGTATTATTAAGTTCAAAAGTTTGACATGCATCCATTATTATGAACAATGGAACTAGTTTCCTCTCTCTCTCCACTTTTAGTAGTTTCTTATCAGTCTTGTGTGCTTTTGATGCCATTCATTACAATACTGTGGAGGTATGGTTACCATATTGAGTCACGTTTGTGTACTTTCTGACCAACGGACAAAACCAACTTGTGGACATCTGTAAAAATGGAACTCGTTCATTACCCTGGGATGGTCTGTGTGTATAAAGTTCCAGAGGGGGTTGGTGCTGAGTATTTCCTCAGGCTGGCTAGCTAAGGGCCATAATCTTGGAAAGAGGGGTCAGCTATTTTAAGCTGGAACATAGAACAGTACAGCACAGAACAGGCCCTTTGGCCCACAAAGAATAGAGAGAAATCTTCACTGAGGGTTATTAATCCATGAAAATCTCTTCAGACCATTTTCAAAGCTGAGATTTTTGGGAGGTGAGGCATAAGGACACCTTACTGCTTTTTTTTTGTTACATATTTCTACTACAAGGAGTTAAGCAATGAAAAGTGGAGCAACGCACAAAAAGCTGGAGTAACTCAGTAGGTCAGGCAGCATCCATCCATTTCTCTCCATGGATGCTGCCTAACCCGCTGAGTTCCTCCAGCTTTATGTGAGTTGCTCCAGATTTCCAGCATCTGCAGTTTTATGTCTCCATGAGGCTATGAAATGTTGCCTATTTGGCAGGGAAGCATTCCTGGGAATGAATTTTTTTTTCCTATGGGAAGTTCCTAGGAAGACCTGCTGTGCCATGGTGCTCCTTAGAATCACCGTGAGCATGTAAGTGGTCTGTTAACAACCTTTTTGGGGAGGGACCTGCAAGAAGGGACATCAGGGGAAGAAAAGGAACCAGTATAACTCTGTCATCTTTATTGCTTCATCAGAACAGCCCAGGATACTTTCATGCCATTCTGTCATTGTAATAGTCCATGCATTGGTAAATAAAGGATTGATTTGCTATTTTAAAAAAATTTATTATGTGAATGCAGCTTGCAGAATACAAGATGAATTTGCATGGTTTAGCACCAGACCTAAGAAACGTTTGTGCAGGCATTAACCATTAAACATATGTGGATAGTCAGAGGCTTTTCCCCAGGGCTGAAATGGTGGCCACAAGAGGACACAGGTTTAAGGTGCTGGGGAGT
>JARFYF010000073.1:3956542-3966808 GCA_030265395.1 Rhina ancylostomus
AATGAATTGACCTGTATGATCAGTTTGTAAGGCAAGCTTTTCACTGTACCTTGGTACAAGTGACAATAATAAACCAATACCAACCAGTGCCTTGTACAGCTGCAGTATAGTTTCTGCCTTCTGTATTCTAATTCTTTAGGGAGGATGGTGGTCCAGTAGCCTTTTTGATCATTTTTCTGTACTCTATCATGATATTTTAATGATTTTTAATAAATGGGTCCCTTAATATCTGACTTGTTTCAAATGTTTTACCATCTAGAAAACTTTCTAGTCCAGCGCTAAGATAATGTTAAAAACTGTGCATAATTGAGGGTCCATCACCCATCTTTGCAGGATATGTACCTTAGCCTGTCAATTGGAGTGTCTGCAGATGTTCTTATTCTATCTCCTGTATGGTCGATTTCCCAGTCAGACCAATGATTTGCTCTCAATTCCATAAGTTTTCCATTTACAATGGACTTCTACCAAAATAACCTCGCTGTGACTTGTATAGAGTCTTGTTGGTACAGGCCAATGACTGTACTTGGTACAGTCCTGGTGAGTATAGCTTTGTCTCATGAGGGTACAGTACTGCTGTGTACATGTCTGTTCACTATAACACCAAGTTTCAGCACTGTTGGTTTATCACCATTTAATTCTACAGGGTGTACTAGTAAATGCAGATCTGTTGCAGTATAATCTTGATGTGCAGGTAAGAACAGGATTATCATTGTCATTGTAACAACATTGCAGAGGTTGTGTTTATTAATCATGTGTTAGGTGACGCATGTGACATTTAAAAATTTACAGCAATATATTCATTATATATCAGTTGCTGCTCCAATTGGTATGCTAATTGTATGATTTGGTTTTTTTGTTTTGCAGACCATCAAAGTCTCATAATGTCTGCCCCATCAACACCAAAGATTGTGCTGAAAAGCACAACCAAGATGTCACTGAACGAGCGGTGAGGCAGCCGGCAGCATTTCAAGTGCTAGTCATGTAGCTGATTAGCAATTAAAGGATATATAATGCACAATGATTTCCAGGGATTCATCATGGGAGAATATTGCTCTTCCCTTATATATTACTGCTCCAGTAGTTGATGGCACTTAAATAAAGCAGTTATCAGGTGCAAAAAAAAAGTTTTGTGAAGGATGGTGACCTAGGCGGTACAAAAGTAGCATGATGCAGGGCTGTTGAACTGAACATAAGAACAAGCTGATTGTAAGAATTTGATTTTATGGAAATGGCCCTAGTGGTAAGATTGCCGGCACAGTCTTGGCACATCCCCGTCCTTCGTTTACCTGAGGTTTTTGATAAATTTGAACAGAAACTCTGGGTTGCAACCGCCCCTCATGCTGTCCATGACGGACACACGAGCTGAGCCGTGTGGTCTGGTCCGTAAGAGGCAGCTGGTGGGCACTGTGATTGAAGTCCAAAGCCCTCTGGTTTACCTGGGGGTCTTGTAAGTGGCACAAAATCTGTTTTATAACCTGCTTTTGCTTTTGTTTTGAACTGTTTTCTTTCTGCTTGAATTGTAAAGATGGCCTGGCCTGTCCAAAATTGTCTGATAATATGCAACTTTTACCACTTCATTTTTACTTCACTGGCTTAACAGTACCATTCCTAATTGCTACAATAAACTATTCTTAACCAAGTTTTCTTAAAGGCTTTGACTGCTTATTAGTAACCTAGGTGATCACTCTTCTTGTGTTAGCTGGGCAGGCAATTCATTGATGTTGAATATGGCAAGAAAAGGTATCAAAAGTGAGACACTAATTGTGGGATTCTCAGCTTGCATGCAAAAAGCCGAATGAGAGGAGGCCTGTTGAATCTTTGTTTGGAAGAGGTGGGGAGGGACAGAGAAGCATTTAGGAAATGGCAATCATGGAAGTGAGTTTCAAGGTCAGGTACTAACTTTGGGAAGGGGATGAGTTTTAAGGAGGATGTAATTGAAACTGAGAAACTTTGCTGATGAAAGCAGATCAAAACATTTGAAATGGTGCTCAATAAAATTGAGAAACTTGTCCCACTAAAAGGCATGAAGAAAATAGAAAGTCAGCGTATAAGAATTTAAAGGGAAAAGCTAAAGTTTAAAAAGGTGTAGAGAACAAAGTGGGATTAGAGTGAGTGTTAGTCATGGTTTCAATATTACTAATGGGGTGGACAAGATTTTGGAAGCAGTGCTTTTTTTAAAAAAAAATGCAGAAAGGAACATAAACCAATGAACTTGGGAAGATTGCAATCCTCTAATCGGATTTGATCTGTGGCTTTTGAAATTAGGCAAGAGGTGGCAGAACCACTGTTACTCATGTTAGACAACTGTTGAATAGCTACTGTGAATTCCTGTTTCTGAGTAGGGAGATGGGTCAAGTCAGAGGAACTGCAGATGAAGGATCTTGATGTCAGTGATAGGAAGGTTAGTGGAACCCTTGCTTAAAGATGACATGGAAGAACATCTAGAAACTGAAAATATAAAGTGTTGTGGATTTCAAATGGGAGGTTATATTCGACTAACCTTACTGATTCCTTTGGGGAAAGAGTAACACAGGATAACTGACAGTACTGCAATGGATGTAATATATTTGGATTTCCTAATGTTCTTCAATAAGTTGCTGTACAGCATACTGATGTATACAACAAGTTGAGTAGAATGAACATTAAGGTACTCTCTGAACAGAAAAAATACAGACAGCAAATTGTGGACTGTGGCTTATTTAGATGAGGACAAAATGCAGATGTGAGATGGGAATGTAGTGACAGATAAACTTGGCTGTGGATAATTGTGAGGTATGAAAGGAAATCAGCATGGAGTAAGGAGTGGGAGCATCTGGGAACAGAAATACATTACTGAAAGTAATGACAGGTGAAGTAGATAAGGAAAAGCAAGAAAGAAATTACTGTAATGATACAAAACAGAGGTTGTGCAGTCAGAGAAGACTGAATAATCTGGGGCTTGGAGGGAAGTAGAGGGATAGATCTTTGAGAGTTTGGGATAGTATAGAGGGGTTTTCACATAGGGAGAGGACAGATATTGCAGCCATCCATAGAAGATCATCCATCTTGGAATTCAGGAGAGCCCTTTTCACCCAGAGAATGAGGCAAATGTGGAACTTGTACCAATGGGAAGTGATTGAGATGTCAAAGTTGGATTTAAAGGGAAGGTGGATAAACGTGAGGCACTGAAAGCAATAGGATATGTTGATGGATATTGATCAAGGATGGGAGGAAATTTGTATGGAGCATAAACAACAGTGATGATCAGTCAGGCCAAATGGCACATCTGTCTGAAGTACTATATGTAGTGTATAACGGGCAAGCTCTTGTTGTCTTTCTGTATTCATATAGTCTCATTTCTAGTATAGATAATCATCAGAGTAGGGAACCTGTCCAGTAACACTCAACCCCTGGCTCAACAACTCACTGAGGTTAATGACCAGAACCACTGGGATAGATCTCACTGTAGACCAGCACTGGACATTAACTAGTTTGAAATAAGATGCACATACACTCCTTTAACAATCTTTAGTCCTGTGGCCATGTGTTATGACCATGGGAACAAAGTATTAAACCAGTCTGGTTGGTTTCATAAAGTAGATTTTATGCAGGATGGTTACATGTATAAGTGGCTAATAAATTCCCCTGAGATTGATGCAAAGTTTTGCTGCTTAGTATTTGTGAAACTGATTTATTTGTGAGCATCCCCCTAAACTAAGCACACTCTTTGGTAAACTTCAGTAGTTTGAGTATGGTCCATTTGGGACTTGCATTGGTGGAGTGCAGAAGTGTGGCAGAATGTAAATGTTCTTCTTCCAGAGAATTTGCTGTGAGTTTAGTATTTGGTAAGCTGGTATCCTATGTGGATGGTTCTGAAATCTGTGTATTTTGTTTGAAGCATACTACCTTCTTTTAATATTCTGTGCTATTGCTGTGCCTTTCATTTCTTCAAATTACCTTGCTGCTCACATTTTTCCCTCCTTTCCCTGGAGCCAGTGTTTTCCCTAGCTCTCTATCGTGCTGATTTTTCTCTCCTGTTGAATGCTTGCATCTTTCTTCCTCTAATAACACACTTGCAATGGTTGCAATCCCAGACTTACAAGGGAATGAATGCATTTAACAACAAAAAAGTGTGCCACTTGTCTCTAAACAGAAAGGAGGTTTTCACTGGGAACTGGGGCACCATAGCTGAGGGGCTCAAGTTGCCTTTAAGAGTTGTGTGTATTTAAACCTGTTTAAACCACTTCTGTTCAACCTTGAAGCTTTACCAACATGCTGAAGAACAAACAGCCTCCAACGGTGAGCATCCGAGCAACGATGCAGCAACAGCAGCTGGCGAGTGCCAGAAACCGCCGGTTAGCGCAGCAGATGGAGAACAGACCCTCTGTCCAGGCTGCTCTGAAGCTGAAGCAGGTGAGCAGCAACTTCCTGATGACCATTTCCCCTCCCCTCCCAGTTTCCATGGCATGCACCATTACTCCCGATGGCATTGTGCTCTTCAGCCACGTGCAAGCGTTGTCGAGATTGCACCTCTTACTGGTTTCCTCCCTCTTTGGAGGGAAGCATGCGATGACTTCACCAAGATCAGATGGCAAACAATTTTCTGTGGGGAAATGGATTCGGGAGCCTGCATTCGCACCGAATCATTTGCATTGTCCGGACTGACCTGGGAGCCACTGTATTTTAATGCAGGATATCAGTGTTCACACTGTCCAGTAATGGAAATAAACTTTCGGGTTACTGATCCAACACACGAAACAGGATGTTTCTCTGACGAGGTTTTCAAAATGAATAGAGATGTTGCATCGTTTCCACTGTGTGTAATGGGAGGAAAGTCGAGGATTGGAGATAATTGGCATTAAATAGCGCCTGAAAAAACTTTTCAGTAGTGCCCAAGTCTCAAGATTGACACATTCATCATTACTCTACATGGTAAAAGAAAGCACCCAAATTGTCGAAGGCTTGGTGAGTTTCTGATTCATTCTGTGCAGGGGGTTGCTTAATCTCCAGGGTGATGCTGCACTGAAAATATTATGTTTAATGGTGGAACCCTATTAAATGGTTTCATTCTGAATTTTGAAAGCTCTGTGTATTTCATCTTCAGTCATCACGGCAAGGTCTGGATGCTTGCCAGGGAGTGCCAAGCCCTGATATTTAGGGACTTGCTATGTGGGTTTGAAAGTTGGGTTTCCCTCTTGTTTATTTGACCAGCTGTTGCTATTTCCCAAAAGCCAGCTTAATCAGTATTTCACAGGACAAATTTGTTCTGTCATAGCTTTAATTGATAGAACCTCTCGTGTGGACATTGCTAAATCTGTCAATGGAAGTCTATTTACACGGAGATTATGGAACATTCGGAAAGATCAGTGGAGTGAAGGTTCTGTTCTCTCACTTTACAGGGTTTTCTGTGATAGTTCCGCTACAGCGGTTCCCTTCCGTTTGTTTCACTGCTCAGTTTGTAGAAGGCTGAGCTGAGACCTAATTCTGTATATCTGTCTTTGCCAATATCCCTCAACTCTTGCATATCACTTGGACTAAAAAGGGACTCGCCATCAGTTTCTACAATCTAAACCTCTGCCACCTTTGGCATGTAACATTGTTTCCTGACTTACTGCTTGAAAGCCTAAAAATAATGTTCTGTATCTTTCTGTGGAACTTAACTCTTGGTCTCCAGGTAAATCCATGCTGCACTCCTTTCGAGGCTGGTGCCACCTCCACAAAGGGTTGTATACCATGTGCTGCGTGATGAGGATGTTAGTATAACAACTTCCCACACCCTTTGTATTCTAATCTTTCAGATTAAAAAAAGCCTGCATTTCATTAGACTTTTTTATTCTGTAGCTGAGCATGATATTTGCACAAGTGGATCTCTGAGCATCTCTGGGCCTCCGCCTTTGGGTTTTGCAGTTTAGAAAATACTCCCATATATCTTTGGAAGTCAGCGTTTTCCTGGGCTATGATGTGGCTCAACCAGCATTTGGGAGCTGGGGAGGTGGATAGAGAAATACAGGAATGAGGATGTGTTTCGCTGCATGGCTTGGACCTTAGAGACCAGCAGGGACGGGTTGACAAGATTCATCCCTTCTGGCACTTGGGTACCAGTGCTGGCAGAGGCCACGTGTTGCCTGCTTGCTCTTGGCTGGGGTGGCGCTTGTCAGCTTTGGCAGAGATCCATCTTGTAAGGCACACGCTGCCGCAGTGTGTGATGGTAAATCTTGGACTGCTTCCGTGTTCAAATAAAAAAGTTAATTGTCTAACTTTATGGCCTAGAAGAGTCTGAAACAGCGACTAGGTAAGAGCAACATTCAAGCAAGACTGGGACGTCCAGTGGGGGCTCTGGCTCGTGGACCTATTGTTGGTCGGGGATCACCAAGAGGAGGTGTGCGTCTGGGTCGTGGTGGAAGAGGAGGTGTGAGAGGAGGCCTTCCTCTCCGAGGTAGGTGGTACTGTGCTGGTAACGAAGAGTTGTTTTCAGGGTATTAAATTGTCCTTGAGTGTTTGCTGTGTTCGGTTTTCAGGATGGATGCAATTGCTGACCTATTATCTGTGAAACCAGTCAGTGTGCACAGAACCCTGATGGGATAATCGAGGCAGGAAGTTGACTGTGATGTGCTTCTCATGATATCAAAAGGACCTGATTGGCTGATATTTCAGGGATGCCAAAGGCACTATATAAATACAAGCTTCTGCCTCTCTCTGTTGCAATTCCAATGTGATAGCTGTACAAGTTAAATCTGTGAATATTTTTATAGGTATTGGTCCTCTGCCCCACGGACTCCAATATTTCTCTTTCCATTCCTCCGCCTTTTCTTTCCCTCCCAAACCCAGACAAGTAAAATGCAATAATATTGGCAATGTGTTATTTTGAGAGCTTGACCCTGATATTTGCAGGAAGGCTGGTGTGATTGTCTGCAGATGTGAATTACAGGGAGCATGGAGATCCTTATGAATTTAATGGCATGCCCTCAATCTTGTCCGGAAGTGGTGGGATGCAGAATTCAGATTGTGGGAGATAAACACTACCCTTCTCCCCCTGTCTTGGTTGCTGAATGCTGGAATAGTGCCCATTGCAGTGCATTTGATGTGCCAGAGTTTGACTTGAACAGAACACTGGGGTTTCAGGAGCCAGGTCTTGTGGAGGTTTATTAAGTTTCTTTTGACTGAGCAGAAAGCTTTCTCTTGGCTTGTGTTTTGCCCTCAGCTGGGTTGTCTGCTGTCAGAACCAATTAAATGAAAGTAGTGCCGGCTTACTCTTTTTGTAACAAAGGTGCTCCCATTTTTGCTGAGGTTGATCAAAAAATTTAAGAGGGGATACGATAGAGTAGTTTAGCAAGTAATAGATGTAGTTCTTTTTTTAAAAAAAAAGCTTCTGTAAGTACGTATAAAGAAAGTAACCCAAGTAAACATGAATAATAAATAGAAAAATAAATCCTTCCCTAAAAGGTCACTCCTAAGCTTTCCCTTTGCTAAAGAAAAGACCCCATTCTTTCTTGGAAATTATAACCAAAACATCTGCCTTGCTTCCAAACTGCAGCCCTGAGATATGCTCTTCAACATCCACAGAGCCCTAGTTAAGAGTTTGGGCAGGAGGTGATGGCAGGGATGCTCTACTCTCAAGATGGAGTCAGTGACTGGGTTGGGGCAGGGGCTGTTGATCCCAAGGGAGGGACTGGTGGCGTTTCTTTTTTTCACTTTCCTACCTCCATGTAGCATATGGATGTTAATTTACACCCATTTCTCCCTGTATTCCAGGTGGTGCCTCTGGTCAGTCTTTTGCATTCCATTTCTTGACTCACTTTTAAACTTCCTTCCTGATGCTGGAACATTAATAAAGAAAGTACTTGACGCCTTTGACTATTGACCTCTGGTTTATTCTTCCAAAATCTTTGACTTTTCCATTCATCAAACTTTCCAAGTAGCTCTTTCACTGATCTTTGGACAGATTTAATGTCCACGAAGTGAGTAGCTGCAGACCCAAGAGATGGAAGGTTGGCCTCATTGATCTAACATCTTCATTTGTCTTTCTCTCCTTTAGGTCAGGGTCCAAACCGAGGGCGTGGTGGAGTCCCACGATTAGGGCTCAAGCGGGGTGGAATGAGAGGCCGAGGCGGCCTGGGGCGAGGTGGGCCACCTGGGCGAGGAGGAATTGGTGGCAGAGGTCAGTGTTGGATGTGACTAGATGGGCACATCACTGTACCTGAGTGTTAGATATTTGTCTAGAGTTTTGTTGATGACCGAGCAGGTTTCTGGTAGTGGATCAGTGGCAAGTGCATGTAGACAAGTCCTGACCTTGGACTCGAAGAAACTCCCAAACTCCAAGTCATCAAAGTGCTGTGATGAAGCAGGATATATACATGAAACAAGCCGAGCAGGGCCTTGCTTCGCTGTAAGGACATCCACAGTAGGTGATGGGGAGGAGGTTCAGCGCTGCTGCTGATTTGCCTGAAGTGGCAAAGCTATTTAATAAATACTTCAGTCTTTACCAAAGAGTGGGATATTGGAGAGGAGAGTTGCTTAGTGTGTATGACCTGCTCTTAAAAATGGGGCCAGAGCTCAACTAATTATAAACCCGTTAACATATATGGCAAGGGAAGTTTTAGTCTTCAAAGTGAAACCTGGGAAATCTACTATCTCTAAGAGGATCTGCTATTAAAGGAGAGTCTAGGATCCCAGGGCACAGCCTCAGAATAAAGGAAGATCCCTTTAATACCAAGATGAGGAGGAATCTGTTCAGCCGGAGGATGGCGAGTCTGTGGAATTTGTTGCCACAGGGCAGTCAATGCCAAGTCATTGGATGTGCTTAAGGCAGAGATTGATAGGTTCTTGATTGGTAATGGGGTTAAGGGTTATGGGGAGAAGGCAGGAGAATGGGGCTGAAACAAAAAAATCAGCCACGATTGAATGATGGAGCAGACTTGATGGGCCAAATGGCCTAACTACTATACATCATGGGAATGGGAGAGGCTTTTAATTCCTTGGGTCTGGGTCACCATTCACTTGAATCATACCTGTCTTGGCTCCATATCTTCTTAAAGCAAGCAAAAATGTATTGATATCTGGTTTGCAGCAGCTCCAGTGTCATCATAGAACAATACAGCACAGTACAGGCCCTTCGGCCCGCAATGTTGTGCCGACATTATATACTGCTCTAAGATCTAGCTAACCTTTCCCTCCCAAGTAGCCTGGTATTTTTCTATCATTCATGTGTCTTGTGCGAACCCTGGGGTGCGTGTTGGCAGTTGGTTCAGCTGGAGTCAGTGGGGAGGGGTTTAGAGCCAACCTTCTTCACCATGAGTCCGTGGAGAATGATCAGGAGCCGTGGGCTTAGCTGATTCTCCTTTCCACCAGCACCAGAGCTGTCGCTGATTGTACTCCTTCCCCCCACCCCCAATTGTTATTGGTAGCTGAGATGCAGATCATATAACCTGGAACTTGGTATCTTGGACTTGCAAGCTAGTACTTCACCCAGCCAAATGACAATTTGCTTAATTGTGCACTAGGTCGTGGCGGAATAGTGGGCCGCGGTAGAGGAGGATTCCCAGGCCGGGGCAGAGGCCGGGGGCGAGGAAGAGGAGCAACCCGTCCCCCACTCACCAGAGAGCAGCTGGACAATCAACTGGATGCGTACATGTCGAAGACCAAGGGCCACCTTGACGCAGAGCTCGATGCCTACATGGCGCAAGCTGACGGTGAAGCCAACGATTAGCGGTGCTGACTTGGGAGACGCTAGTTTTATGAATAGTATTTGAACTTGAATTTGAAGACCTAGAGAAAACGACAAAAGAAACAAAATGGAGACTTTTCACTCCAGGAGAGAAATAAGCTGTATTTGAACTGCTGACAAATGGGCGGACTTCAAGGGTTTCGCTTTTTAATTACTTTTCTTTGACCTTTTTACATTTTGTGAAGTTCACGGTTCTGTTTCATACTCTTCCTCCTTTCCCATTGTGTAGTGATCATGACACTGTATAAAGTTTACTCTTTCCTTGGAAGCCCTTTGTTTTTAGACTAGAGATTCCATTAACAGACTGCCACTTCGTGGTGAAAGCTGTTTATCATAAAACATTAGAATTCTAAAGCTTTGCTCTTGTTGTTTTTCTGCAGAGGACAATGTGCTTTTGTTTGTCCACAGTCTTATCTCTGCCTTTTGGTCAGTGGGTTACTTCAGTTTGAGGACTTGACAAATTCCCCTGGTTATCACTTTGGGCTCCGGGTTCCAGTTTTAAAGAACACAGGTGCTACCAGGCTTCTGGATAATGCTGTATGCTACCACTTACTGTCAAATCC
>JARFYF010000073.1:4214003-4224711 GCA_030265395.1 Rhina ancylostomus
CTCACAGGCAGCGGCGGGAATCGAACCCGGGTCGCTGGCGCTGTAATAGTGTTGTGCTAACCACTACGTTACCGTGCTGCCCCCTTATCTTTCCGTGGAGGAAAGATGTGTTGAGTAATTATTTAAATTTCTTTGTTTAGTGGAAGAGATCAGGAGTCCCACCAGTGTGAGCCCCACAGTGGCAGAGCTGCCTGTGGTACCCGGGTGGGGCATTGCTCTTCTGGTCCTCGTTTGCATTACCCTCTTCATCCTACTGCTCGCCTTGCTCTTCTTGGTAAGTCTTTGGTTTGGATACACTCTCGTGACCTGTTTGTAGCTCCACTGTGTCCTCCGTTCACTTAATGCGAAGCAGCAGTGCGTGACTGTGTCCGATGACCTGAAGTCCTTCCGAGGGCCACACTATATTTAAATCAAAAGTGACCAGATGCTGATATTGTTGGTCCTTGCACGTCACCAGTTCCAAAGTAAAAGCAGAAAATGCTGGAAGCACTCGGTAGGTCAGGCAGCTCCTGTGGATAGAGAGACGTTTCAGGACTGGGATCCTTCGTCAGAACTGGGCCCACTTTCTCTTTCCAAAACTAAATTGGGTAGGATGGTGAGTAGGGAAGAGGATGTCGAGATGCGTAAAGGGATACAAATCAATTTAAGTGAGTGGGTGAAAATGTGGCAAATATAAGGTGATCCACTTTGATTTAGAAGTTGACTATTTATTAAATGGTCAGAGATTGAGCATTTTTGATGTTCAAAGGGACCTGGATGAGATTATACATGTCACTTAAGGCCAATGTGCAGGTGATTAAGAGTGTAAATGGTGTGTGCCTTTATTACAGGAGAGTTTAAATCCCGGAGTAATGAGGTCTTATTTCAATTGTTTGGGGCCTTGGTGAAACGCCAGCTGCGGCACTGTTTACTGTTTGGGTCTCCATATCTAGGAACTAATGTGTTTATCACAGAAGGAATGCAGCAGCAATTCATTCAGATTGGTTCCAGGAATGCAACGGTGGGTTTGCCACAAGAAGAGAGATCGAGTAGGCTGGAACTGTATTCTGAAGTTTAGAGCAATGAGGGGAGATCTCTTAAAGGGTGTGATAGGTTATATACATGTTACCTCTGGTTGAGGAGTTTAGGAGCAGGGACACAGTTTCAGAATAAGGGGTAGGCTGTTTAGCAGTGAAATGAGGAGAAATTTCTTTACTCTGAGGGTGGTGAATCTTTGGAATTCTGTACTCTGGAGACCCGATCATTGTGTCACTTGAAATGGAGATCAATAGGTTTTTGGGCTTTACAGGAATCAAGTTATTTGGGGATAGTACTAGAAAATGGTGCTGAGCTAAAAGATCAGCCAGGAGCTTAATGGTGGAGCAGGTTCGAAGGGTTGGGTAGCTTACTCCTGCTCCTCTTCACGTCCTTCTGTTCTTGATATTTAGATCATTTACTTGTGTCGACACAAGACACGTAGGCAGTTCGAATTGTTCGGTTCCCGAGGGTCATACTTCCCAATGGCAGATCGGAACGAGTACCCGCAGTACACATCACACAGCAGGTTCACGGCACCTACTAATGCTGAGAAGGACGTCTATGGACAGGTAAGGTGATCTGTGTAAAAGAGGGGGCAACTGCTTGGTTTGGCACTGCTGGGATACTCCTGATGAGGATTAACATTCCACAAGAGGCATATGAAGCTCCTGGGCAAGCAACAAGGAACAGAGAAAGAAAATGTGTCTTAATGCCGACATTCAGACAGCGGCATTTGTTGTAAATGAATTGCTTTTTACTGTAGAGTTAATTTGAAAATTGAAACTTTGGCACTTAAGGCTGGCGAGTACTGTTGAATTTCCTGGTCATTAAACATCCCAAGCAAAGCTTGTGCTCGACTGTGTGTGATTGACTAACTTCACACAGGGCAAGAGTAAAGTCCGGGACCTTCTTGGTCCCCATAACTCAGCTGCTTGGTGTCATTTTCCTGGAATCATACAACAGTACAGCACAATACAGGCCCTTCAGCCCACAATCTGGAGGAGACTGTGACTGTAACTCTGTGATGAAGGCATGTACACCATTGCTCTAATCTGCTGCTTTACAAAAATAAAATTGTTTGGAACCAGCTGCCTGATGTTAGTTTGTTATGAGTTGCTATGAAAGAATGAAGGGGTGTGTATCTGAAGGGTCACACAGTCCTCTAAGTGAAGATATCTGTAGATTGAAACTTGTACAGAGGCTAATTAGGGGAAACAAAATATTGGCCTTTTGTATGAGTGTTAAGGTTAACTATATTCTATTATGGCCTTTCCCTTTTGTACCTTGATGTAGTTGTATTTTGGAGTGATCCGTATGAATCAAAGTCAGAATTGGATTTATTATCACTGACTTAAATCACGTGAAATTTGTTGCTTTTCAGCAGCAGTACAGTGCAAAGACAAAATTACTATGAATTACAAAAGAAAAAGAAAGGAATAATGAGGTAGTGTTCATGGACTGTTCTGAAATCTGACGGCAGAGGGGAAGAAGTGTTTCTGAAGCGTTGAGTGTGGGTCTTCAGGCTTCTGTACTCCCCTCCCCGATGGCAGTAATGAGAAGAGGCCCTGTCTCGGACAGTGAGGGTCCTTAGTGATGCCACCTTCTTGAGGCGCCACCTTCTTTGGGCACCGCCTCTTGAAGATGTCCTGAATGGTAGGGAGGGTTGTACCCACAATGGCATGCAAAACAAAGTTTTTCACTGTATCTCGGTACACGTGACAGTGATAAACCCATGACCAATTGTTGATTTAAGTGTACCCCACTCATCAGGACTGGATAGGCAGTTGAGAGGGAATGTTGCCAAGCTATAGGAAAGAGCCNNNAAAATAGTGACTGGGTCTGTCTACAAGGTACAGGATGTGGTGATTCTACATTAGCATGCGTGCACCATCTTTAATTTGCTTGACAATTGTGGGGGTGGAGGCTGGATAGCTCCCTGGCTCCCGCATTAATTCTTAAGCAGCCTTTCTAAATTAGGTAGGTTGACTTTTGTTATGTGTTTAGCAACAACCCCTACCCTTTCCTGGAGATCAGGAGGAAGACGACAGTAGTTTAAAACTGCACTTTGAAAGGTTTGCGTGCTGCTGCTCGTCACGGCACCTGAGTGCTGCTTTGATTTCCTAGGTTTGCTTCTGTTTATCCAGCAGACTCCTCCTCTGCCAGGAGACTCTCTACATTGTTTGCACTCCTTCCCCTCTTCTGTTTACAGTCACAAGCCTTGATGAGCTCGCTCAGGGCACATTTAGCACCTGTTTTGTTCATTTATTCTTGAGCAGGACAGCGCCTGCACAGAGACTTGGATTTGAATCTGATTTGATTTATATGTCTGTATTCTGCTGATGAGATCCTGGCCTTGAGGGTTGGATTTCAGGTGTGTAGAAGGAAGGCTACAGGGAGAAGCGGCAGATAGCTGTGCTGTTCCCTTGAACCTTCAGCCATTCAGTAAGCTCGGCTGATCTGACCTTTGGCTTTGCCAGATCGCCATTCCTTTTGTTTCTTTGTAGTTCAAATTTCAAGCCTTGAGTATACCTAATAACAGTATTCATACAGCCTTCCAGGGTACAGATCTGCAATGATTTACAACCTTCGGAAAGGAAATACTTCCTGGGTCCATATTTCTGACAACGTAGAAGGAGGCAATTTTGCCCCATCAAGTCTATGCTGGTTTACAGAGCGATCCCATTCCCCTGCTGATCTTTTTCCTCTGGAACCTATTTTCCTGACATTCCCACCAGCTACTTCCCTTGCCTGAACACTAGGGGCAAGTTGCAGCGGCCAACTAACTCATCAGCCTGCATGTCTTTGGGATGTGGGAGGAAACTGGAGCATGTAGTGGGGGAACCCATGGGGCCACAGGGAAAACGTGCAAACTCCACAGGCACACTTACAGGTGTGCATGCGCACACACATACAGCCGGAGGTCACGATTGACCCCAGGTCACCGGAGTTGTAAGGCAGCAGGTTTGCTAGCTGCGCTGTCAGTCTTGAATGCATTGATCCTAATATTCTCCTAGTTCTAGGCTCCTCCATCAGGAGAAATGTCCTCTTGGCATCGACACTGTCAAGCCCCCTTGGAATCTTGCATGTTTCAATCGAACTACTTCACATTGTTTTCAACTCCAGAGATCATAGGCTCAACCTGCTCGTCTTTCCTCTTCCATGAGGAGACCAAAATTGTACGCAAGACTCCGGCTGTGATCTTGGCAAAGCCCTGTACTTTCCTAGCCAAATATTCCTGCTTGTTTACTCCATGCCTCTTATTTTAAACCACTTTCCCCGTGCAAACAGCTGAATCCATTATGACTGTACTAGTTTTAAACATACAGGTGTCTCCCACGTTATAGACATTCAAGTAATGGAAATTCACTCTTAAAGAATTCACAAATCATTACCCAAAAATTTGAGATGCAGAATAAAATTTACTCTCATTGAATTTATATTGGGGGGTGGTGAGGGAAGTAAGTAAATTTCTTTTCAACTCTATTTCTTGACGCACAGGAAGATATCGCAATTTTGCGTTTATAGAAAATCATGATACAGACAAGACCAGGGGATCGCAGGTGTTGATCCTCACTATACCTTCTGATTTCAGAAACTCTGATTAGCTCTAACAGTATTACTGATGCGATGCCCCCACAGTATAATAGCAGAATAATTGCTGTCGGGGCTCAAACAAGAGACTTCTGGTTGGTGGAGTAGCTGGCACCTTTGCAGATGGTCAGGAAGAGACAAGGGCAGCATTCAGTGTAGCGGATTGGAATAGGTCCTGTTAAACCTGCTTAGCTGGAAAAGTTCAAGGGAGCTGTTAGAAGTCAGTGCCTGGTTTGAAATTGGCAGTTTTGATGAGGTTGGAAAGTGGGACTCCGGCCAAGATCATTTTGGAATAAGTCTCCTGGTCTCCAATTTCATTTCCAAAATCTTGTCACTTTCCAAATATGTGTCCACAACTCCACATGGCCCAATACAGCCACCAAAAAACATTCCCAATGACAGACCATGGTATGTTTTCCCCTTCTTGCTCTCCTTGGCCTCAACACCCTTTTGCCATGGGGAGTTAAATCCTCCATTCCCATTCTGCATCTCGCTTTCCCCACCTTGCTTGGATTCCACCATGGCCTGTCCTATCACAGCCAGAGCATCTCCAGCAGATTCCTTCAGTTCTCGGAATCTATCTTTGCCCCACCACCCTGTCCTCAAGACATCCCTGAAGAGATTCATCCTGTGGATGAGGCTTTGGCTTCCACCTAAAATTCAATGCACCTGTTACTGACTGTGTGGTGTCAGGCAGCTTGTATGTCTGGAAAGACTGGTGCTATTGTCTTGGTCCTCATCGTTAATCCCATCCCTTTCTCTCTCACTAATGTCTTGGTTTGACCTTGCCACATCCTTGGACCAGCCATCCACTTTTCGTTCTGTAACAGCTTCCCGCTTCTACCTCGCGTCAGTCCACCTTCCACTTGAAATCCTCCTTTACGTCCAAATCCCTCCACGGTCCTGCAAAACCGCCATCCCCACCAAACTCTTTCAGCTGTGGTAATTTCTCCATCATGTGTATTATCACTCATTTTTCCCTTATGGGACAGGAGAGGCCATGCAATAAGCAATAGCCTGCTTATTTCCCCCGAGATCTATTCTCTCTCGGATGTACAATAGCTCCTGTTTGATGCTTGTGTAGCCCCTGAAATCATGGATGATTCAAAGTTTAATTTGCCAGTCTTGGGTACATTCAGTTGCTGTGTATATTGAAGGCTAAGATTGATAATAGGGCTCCTGTGGCGATGTCTACGATTCCTCCTCCTGAAGGGTCTCGACCCAGAACACTGCCCATTTCCCTCCACAGTTGCTGCCTGACCCGCTGAGTTCCTCCAGCATCTTGTCCGTTGCTCCAGACTCCAGCATCCTCAGTCTCTTGTGTCTCCTCCAGCTTCCTGTTTGTTCCTTCTCACTTCAGTCCTGAATACCTGCCACCCACCCGACCCCCAACATCATGAATCTGCCTGCTGGTTCTCGACTCTCTGGCTTGAGGATACAATCTCTTGGCAGCATGTCACACCTATCTTAAAATCTTCGCAATGCACCAACTTTCTCCACAGCCACCTCTCTTACGATGCTGGGGGGGGGGGGATAGGCCATCTGAGAGCAGAGGATTTGTCAGCTTTCAGTAATTGTGGTTTCAGTGCTATACACAAACATGAATTGTTGCTGAAAGCTTTGATTACAGCAGCAGCTATTTTGCAGTTTGTTGAGACTAGGAGATAAGATTTATTTTAAGCTTTGGCCTGCAGATTAAGATGCAAGTTGTTTAATTTTCATATTTCCTTGTGCCTTAGGAGGCCCATCAGATCTCTGCTAATGTCTCAGACCTAGCCCATCAATCACATACCTGTCTCCCAGTAACTCATTCACTCCTACATGCCCATCTACACTCTGATTCTCCCATCACCTAGCTACACTAGAGGCGATTTACAGTGACCAATTAATCTACCAAGCAGCATGTCTTTAGGATGTGGGAAGAAACTGGAGCACCCCAGGAACCCTGGGTAGAATGCACACTCCGCAGATACAGCACCGGAGGTCAGAATTGAACCCAGCCCACTGGAATGGTGAGGCAGTAGTGTAATTGTCACCCATTTTCTTTGTAATCATACTCTAACACTTATTCCTGGGAGTTTGTAATCTTCAGGTTTTGTAGAAAAGCCAGTTATGGTCCTGAGGTTGGAGATTTGGGCTGACCCACTTCAAGCAGGTTGAGCTTGCAGAAGCAGCAAGCAGTGATCAGTCTTGTGCACCTGCAACTGAAACTATATCCTTTCACTACACCCTGCCAGAGAGCAATCTGCCTGGAATGCACTGCCTTGATTGCCTAGCGTTTTCTAAAGACTGGGATTAAATCACAAGGCTCATTATCACTGTACTCAGTGGCTAAAAATACCTGATTGTACAAAAATACAATATATTTGATAATTTATGTTGAAAGCGTTTCACTTTGTAAGTGTCTTCTGACAGTTTCCACTGACTGGAAGGGGTGGGTGGTGAGGGAGACAATGTAAAAGTATTGGAACAATGGAATCTAGGAGTTACAAAGGACCCAGCAGCTGGCTGAGTGAGGCACGTCTGGAGGCCCAGGATATCCCTGAGAAGGAGATGAGTGTACCGGTGAAGCTGAATGGGATGGCACGTTCTGCTAATGCAGTGGGTGGGAGAAGGTTGCAGGACCCATGGCAGGATGGGAACCTTGCATCCTTCCTGAAAGGATCCATTGGTTTGTGATCTGCTAAACAATTCTGATGTGCTTCCTCGGCTGTGTCATGGCTGTATGGTGGAGGGTGGAATGGGTAAAAGTACGGTGAAGGTGACCTGTTTGCTTGTAAGTTGTTTTGGGGACAAATGGCCCAGTGGTAATAGCTGCCTGGGTGTAATGTGAAAAGTTCCATAGAGTTCTGCCCGGTTCAACCTTGGGGAGAGGTTTGGTGGGGGGAGGCAGGGGTAATCTTGGAATATAATTGCTAGAGTATTAGAATATACTATTGATTTAAAGCCTTGGATACTGGGATCTGTAGGGATGCAACTCTATACTGTGTGTTCTGTGCTTAAGCTATGCCCTCCAGAGACCTGCTACACCAGTGACACATTCTTTATTCTCACTAATCATCCTTGGAAGGTATTAAGTGTCAGCTTTGGCTCAGTGGGAGCATTGTCTTTTGGGGGAGGAAAAAATAAAAGCTTTGAGCATATCCTTAGCTACACTTCAAATCAGGTGTCAAATTGAGAGGTCTCTTGGGTGAGTGTATAATGTCCTATAGCACTATTTAAATTCTCCTAACATTTAACCCTCAATGAAAAACCTTACTCCATCACAGCTAATGGGAGCTCAAGGCTGTGTACAGTAACAACATGTTGGTTTGCGAATGTGTTTTGGGATAAAACAAGAAACTAGGAGCTGGAGTAGGTCATATGTCCCCTGAAGCCTGCCCTGCCATTCACGGCTGATCTGCCCCAGCCCCCCATATCCTCTCTGGTGCATTTACCATAGCCCTCAATTCCCCGATCTTTCAGAGGAATGATCCTCTTTATATCCCCCAGTGATTTGCGACACTGGCTGGCTGATAAAAGGCAGCGAGTAATGGTGGATGAGTGTTTCTCTGATTAGAAATCTATAATGTGGTGTACCACAAGGATCAGTGCTTGGTCCTTTTATTGTTTGTAAATAAAATGATTTGGATGAGAATGTAGGGGGTATGATTAGTAAGTTTGCAGACAATGTGAAAATTGATGGAGTCGTAGATAGTGAAGGATATAGCGGGACATAAACCAACTGGAATGTTAGGTGGAGTGGTTGCAGATGGAATTTAATCCAGACAAGTGTGAGGTAATGCACTTTGGGAGGTCAAATTCTAGTAGGATGTGTAGAATAAATGGCAGGGATCTTAGGGTTGATGTACAGAAAGACCATAGCTCCCTGAAAGTGATGACATGAATGCATAGAGCAGTTAAGAGGGCATTTGGCATCCTTACCTTCATTGGCCAAGGCATTGACTACAAGAGTTGGGATATGTTGCAGTTGTGGAAAACATTAGTTAGACTACACTTAGAGTATTTTATACAGTTCTGGTTGCCACAGTACAAGAAGGATGTGGTAGCAAGAGAGAATGCAGAAGAGATTCACCAGCATGTTGTCTGGAATGGAGAACTGAAGTTATAAGGAAAGATTGGATAGGCTGGGTTTATTCTCACTGGAACATAGGAAGCTGAGGAGTGACCATGTAGCAGTTTATAAAATTATGAGGGGTGTAGATAAGATGTAGTCAAAATCTCTTTCCCAGGGCATGGAAGTCTACAACCTGAGGGTACGAGTTTAAAGTGAGAAGGGAGAAATTTAAAGGAGATCTGAAGGGTCAGTTTTTCTACACAGAAGATGGTAAATATCTGGAGCGAGTTGCCAGAGGTGGTGGAGGCAGATGTGATTACAATGTCTAAAAGGCATTTGGACAGGTCATTGGGTAGGAAAGCTGAAGAAGGATGTGGGACAAGCACGGGCAAATGGGATCATCGGTATGAGTAATGAGTACATCTGAGTAATGAGTAGACTAATGTAGGTAGGCATCATGGTTGGCATGGCCAAGGTGGGCTGAAAGGACCTGTTTGTGCTGTACACTTCTTCTGATTCCAACTCTCCAGGACACACAATGGCAGAGGTTCACCATGCTCTGTGACTAGTAGTAAATGACCATCCTGTTATCAGTATCAGATTTATTATCGCTGGCCTGTGATATGTCGGTTATGTCAGTGACGTGTCCTGTCACTACGTTCCTCTTATTCAACATTCATCCACTGTGGAAACATCTTGACATCTACCCTGTCCTGCCCACTCAAAATAAGCTATTCAGCCTCTTCAGCCTGCACTCCATAGGATCACAGCTTGATCACTGCCCCATTTCCATTTTTGAATTCTATCAGCATCAGCTTTAGTGCCCCTCTCTGTTGGCCTCCAGGGACATGGGAGATGATTGTGAATGTTCTTTGATTTCAAGTTTAACATCAGGTTGAATACTGCTTTTGAATCCTGTGAATATCATGGAATTGGGGAGGTCGGAATCCTGAAAATAAGGTGGCACAATAACTACTTGCCACCATAATTTATACATGTGCTGCTAAAACAAGTATTGAAAATTTAAGACGGGCAAGCTTTCACTATGCAACCATACCAAACCACCAAAAATGTGCTCCCAGCTTTTATTTTGGGATAGAGGGAGTAGGGAATTAATCATGATTTATATTATTGAAAAGACAATTCTTTGCCCTTTGCCTTTTTTAAATGTTGTGAGAGAGAATCGGTATGCAAAGACTCCACTGGTCAGTTCAGAGTGTGTTTGCGGGGTCAAAATCTGCAAACACTCAGCAGGTCGCAGAAGCAAAACAGAGTTAATGTTACAGGTCAAAGATCCTTGGCTAGTTCTTGTGCTAAATGTTAACCTGTTTCTCTTTCCATAGATGCTGCCTGACCCACTGAGTATTCCAGCAGCTTGTTTTTTTTTCTTCTAATTTCCAACATCTGTAATTTTTGGACTTTCAACCATTTGGTCATTATCTTTCCAGGTGTAAAGGTGCTGAATCCTATTTTGAAGCCTTATTCTATTTTTCAGTCCAGTCTTTGAAAGCCGGATGATCATTCTGTTGTCATCCCTCCCACTGGCTAGGCACCCAGTGCGTTTTAGTACAGATTCCACTAATTGGGAGGCAGACAACAAGAGATGCTTAATGACTGCTCATGTAGAAAACCCCTTTTGAAGTAGGTGACAAGGAATGCTGTGGAGAAATTGTTCCTCTGTGGTGCAAATTGCTCTGTCTCAAGTGCTTCTCCATGGAAACTGCTAATCACTTCGGTTCACTCTACAGTTGTTACTGTTTTAAGCACGTTCAAGAACTCCCAGGCTGCCTGTAATTTCTGCTGCGTGGAGGCATTGGTGTGATATCAGATTTACTGTATGTTATGAAATTTGTTGTTTTGCGGTGCAGTACAGTGTAAAGATATAAAATTATTATAACTCACATAGTGCAAAAAAGATATATTGAGGTAGGGTTCATGAACCGTTCAGAAATCTGATGGCAGAGTGGAAGAAGCTGTTCCTAAACCATTGAGTGTGGGTCTTCAGGCTCCTGTACCTCCTCCCAGATGGTAGTGACGAGAAAA
>JARFYF010000073.1:4864282-4874564 GCA_030265395.1 Rhina ancylostomus
GTGTGTGAGTGCCCCTGGGGATGGTGTGTGAGCGCCCTTGGGACGGTGTGAGTGCCCCCGGGGGCCGGTATGTGAGCGCCCTTGGGACGGTGCCCAGGTATTTGACCCTCTTCCCCTCTCAGTTCCAGAGGTGATGTTCTTTGCCCAGGTGTTGAACACGACGGCGGTGCAGGTGTTCTGGGAGCCTCCCCCCCGGCCCAGACTGGTCAGGGGCTACAAGCTGTTCCTCAGGAAGCTGCCAAGCCTCCGGATGCTGGGACCCACCCTCCTGCCCAGCTCAGCCAACACTCACACCTTCAGCCAGCTGGGTGAGTCTGTCACCGCCAGCACTGGTGGTATCTTTGTGCAGGCACCGCCCAGCAAGGACGTGCATTTGTAAATTGCCCTGTGGTCATTGTGGGCAGCAAGATGCCACACCCTGCAATGTGACCCCTCTGGGGTGGGGGTGGATGGGGAGAGGTGAACAGCTGGAAGCTGGACACTCTGCTGGTCAGGCAGCTTCTGGGGAGAGAGAAGCAGCTCGGATTTCAGACGGGAGGATGTGGAACTTCTGAAGAGTCCCGGACCTTTGACACTGGGAGTTCATCTCTCTGCCCAAGTATTCCCAGTTTTCACAGGAGGGAGTTAAGTTCGGAAATTTCCAGTGGAAGCGTGAGCAGCCTCAGGTTCCTGGGTGTCAACTTGGAGGATCTATCCTGGGGCCAGCACGCAGCTGGTGTGTGAGTGCCCCCCGGATGGGTGAGTGCCCCGGGGCCGGTGTGTGTGTCCCCGGGATAGGTGAGTGCTCCGGGGATGGGTGAGTGCCCCGGGGCCGGTGTGTGAGTTCCCCCGGGATGGGTGAGTGCCCCGGGATGGGTTTATTTTGTGTACTGAGTTGTTGCTGCATAAAGTTAATTTTCATGGCATTTTATCCCTGGTACAAGTGCCCGTGACAATGAACTTGAACTCAATGGCTGTGGATTCATCTATTGCTGATAGGGTGGATGGACCGTTCCGTTTAACAACTGGCAGAATGGTGTTCCCTTGGCTAGTCCCACAGCTCAGCGCTCAATTTCACAGCCTTAAGCCTCATGAGAGCCACACTACCCAGCGAGCTAGAGGTAACGCTGCTTACGCTGCACTCTGACCCCTTTCTCTTTGTGGTTGCAGAACCCTCGGCCTTGTACGAGATCAAGATGCAGGCATTTAACCAGCATGGTGACGGGAACAGCACTGTCCGCTTTGTATCTCTCAGAGAGAGCCCAGGCAGGTTCAGTGTGTGTGTGTGGTGTGTGCGTCTCTCTCTCTCTGTGCATACCCACCTCTCAGTGCATCAAGTAACCACACCACCAGGTTCAGGAACAGCTACTTTCCTACAGCCATTGGGTTCTTAAACCGACCTGCACACCCCTAACCCTACCTCAGCAATGGAACACCACAGACCTGCCCATTGCTATTTGTCATCTCCATCAATGATTTGGATGAGAGGCGTTGTTCGTAAGTTTTGCAGATGACATTAAGGTAGGTGGTGAAGATAGTTATCAGAATTTACAGGAGGATCTTGATCAGCTGGGTCAGTGGGCCGAGGAATGGCAAATGCAGTTTAATTCAGATAAGTGCGAGGTGTTCCATTTTGGGAAGACAGATGAGGGTTGGACTTTCACAGTGAACAGTTGGGCCCAGGGAGTGTTGTAGAACAGAGGGACCTTGGGGTACACGTTCCCTGAAAGTGGTGTCGCAGGTTAAAGGCATTTGGCATGCTGACCTCCATCAGTCACGGCATTGAGTATAGAAGTTGGGAGGAAATGTTGCAGTTGTACAAGACGTTGGTGAGGCTGCGTTTGGAGCATTGTGTTCAGTTTCCATTAAGCTGATAAGAGTGCAGGGAGTTTATGAGGATGTTGTGGGGACTTGAGGGACTTCAGGGAGAGGTTGGGCAGGTTGGGACTTTTTATCATTGTAGCGTAGGAGCATGACATGCATAAAATCGTAGATATGATGAATGCAGTCTGTTCCCCAGGGTTGGGGAATCAAGAACGAGGGGGCATGAGTTTAAGGTGAGAGGGGAGATATTTAATGGGAACCTGAGGGGCACTTTTTCACCAGAGGGTGGTCCGTATGTGGAACGAGCTGCTGGAGGAGGTGGTTGAGGTGGGTACGTGAATAGGAAAGGTTTAGAGGGATATGGGCCAAACACAGGCAAATGGGACTGGCTTCGATGGGAATCTTGGTTGGCAGGGACCAGCTGGGCTGAAGGGCCTGTTTCCGTGCTGTGCCTCTCTGTGACCGCTTGCACTGCGAGACTTGTCATTGAACGTGTGGGGGTTTTCTGCACTATGGTCTTGTATTTGCAGTCTTTTCCCACTGCATGGAGTAATTTATGTTCTGGGTGTTGCCTGTACCTGTGATGCTGCTGCAAGGTTTTCTGTGTACCTGCACCTCACTGTACGTACCTCACTGTACGTACCTCACTGTACATGTGTACCTGCGCCTCACTGTACGTACCTCACCTTACATATCTAACTGTGTACCTGCGCCTCACTGTACGTACCTCACCGTACATATCTCACTGTGTACCTGCACTCATGACACCGTGCTGTTCCTTCCAGCCCAGCAAGACCCCGGCTGTGACTGCAGGAAGCCCCAGGAGGCCTCGCTGAGCAGGATCGTGGTCGGTGTTCACGTGGGGATCGCCTGCATCATCTTCTGTGTCCTGTTCCTGATGCTGGGGTACCGGAGGAGGTAGGCGGCAGAGGGAACTGTGACCCGCGGATAGGTTCTGTTCCTTCTCAGTGGTGGATCTCCCCCCCCCCACCACCACTCTTCCCTCAAAGAAAATAGCATCACAAAATTAGAGCGGGGAGGCCACTCTGCCCCTGGATCCTAGCCCGACATTGGTGGCCGATGTATTTGAGGGTGAATGCACACAGTCTGTTTCCCAGGGGTGGGGAATCGAGAAGCAGAGTTTATAACATTACAAGAGGCACAGACAGGTGGAAGTGTCAAACACCAGAGGGCACAGCTTTAAGGTGAGGGGGGAAAGTTCAAAGGAGATGTGCGGGGCATGTTACACACTCAGTGCCTGGTCCAGATGTGGACAGCAGAGGGGTATGGATCAGGTGCAGGCAGAAGGGATGAGTTTAACTCAGCGTCGTGTCGGTAAAGACACGGTGGGCTGAAGGGCTTGTTCCTGCACCTCCACATGTGCAGCTGGGGGGGGGGTTTTACACAGGGGTCTGACCTCTCCCTCTCTCCCACACACAGGCCGTTGGGCTGTCGACGCATCAAGGAGAGTTGGTCGGTCCCCCAGCCTTGGCACAGCACAGTGCAGGAGGGGCAGAACGGTCACCTGGGGTCAGAGGGGAAGGACGGCCAGGAGCTGGAGCTGACTGAGCTGGTGAGTGCCTCGGGGCCAGCGCTGGAGGTGGGGAGGGGGTTCCTCCTGCCTCGCTCTGATGATAAGCCTCTCGCTCTCTTCCAGGGGGACCCGGAGAGGACTGGGAGCCCGGCTCAGCTCCAGCAGAGACCCTGAGAGCCTCGGACAGAGAGACCAGCGCCTCCGCCCCAAGGTGCAGGCTGCTTCACCCCAAGCCAAAGGACCGACCTGCGCCTGGAGCCCAGTTAGAGCCCCCTTAACCCAGCTTTAACTAGCTGCTAACCCAGCTTCAACTAGGTTCCCCTCGCTCGTCGTGATTAATGTGGTGTGAGCAGCCTTTCCAAAGATTCCTACCTCAACTGACGTGAATGTTTCAAACAAGCCAGTGTTCCAACTGCTACCTCTCTGATACTGAAACCCTGTCCCCGGCTCTGCCCACCCCACTGTGGGGCAGGTGGAGAGCGGGAGCCGGGGCGGACGAACCTTACCTCCCGACAGCATCCAAATATTCGAAAGCAGCTGCAGAGCGTCCAAAGATTGTCTGTCGAGGGACCGGGGGGCCATCCTCGGACACTGTGAACCTGCACGCCAAGTGACTCTTCGTGCTTCAGGGTCGGGAGTCTTGGAAGTCACTGAGCAAAAATGCCCAGCTCCCCGTGGTCGGTGTGGAAGCCCGCTCGCTGGTGCAGGGGGTGATGAGGAAGGGAAGGAGGTTCCTTGCGCTGTAACCAGACCAAAGATGCAGATGCCAGGGAGGGCACGGTCCCCGCTCCACTTCTGCTGCAAGTTCAAGGATGATTTCCCACCTGCCCCCACCCCTCCTTCGCACGGACTCCTTGCTGGACTGGCACTCCTTCCCTTCAGTGCTGGGGGGTCAGAGTCGGGTGTTCAGTCTCCTCAACCCTCGGGAATGGACAAGAGGTCTCACCAGGCTAAATGGTCACCTCCTGCTCCCAGCCAACACCCGCCCAGTGCTCAGTGCCAGCCAACAACTCCCCTGTAGCCGCTGTCAGCCAATTTAGTAACGATCCAAAAATAGACTTTGCAAAAGCAGTTTAAATCTCAGTAACCCAAAGTTGTCCCTGCCTTTCTGCGGTTGTTCTGTGGGAAGGAAAGTTGTCTGTGTGTGAGACAGGGAGGTGAATGTCTGCAGCCCTCCCTCTGACTGGCCATTCCGTGGGACGGGGTCTTTGCTCTACCCGAGGTTTGGGTGGGCAGATCCCTCCCTCACACCTGGTTTGCACCTTCCTGCGCCCGCTCACGAAAGGTGAAATGGGTTAGGAATTTGGTTCGTGTGTTTGATGACCTTAGGCTTTTATTTTAATTATATTTTACCTGCTAGGGTTAGAAATGAGTGAAAACGACATGTCACAGTGGGGGCTGGGGGGAGTGCTGGGCTGGTGTGACCAAGAACCCTCTGTACACGTCTCGACGGTTCCCCGCCCTCCAACGCAGCAGGAAGGGGTGAAAATCCCCAGTCCTTACACCTGGGCCACTGACTGTCCGTGTCCCAGAGAGGGCGGGGCATTCACACCCTCGGTCTTTGCCCAATACAGTGAACCAGTTTCGGTAATTTCTCCACCTAACAATGTGAGCTTTAATGTTAGCAGCACTGGGTTCCAAATGCATCCCTGACCCTGCAGCCATTTCCGAACCAAGACCGCAACTCCGACCCAGGGGAGCAACAGCTCCTGATCCTCCCCGGCCTTTACACTTAATACCTGGGAAGCCAACCAAATCCCAGCGGAGGGAACACCCCTGCAGTACCGAACCCATAACAGCATCTCACCTGAACCAGAGGAGGGCAGGATGGATGCGTTTCTCGTGGAGAATGACTCTGTTTTACAGTCCCAGCCCAGGCCTGTGTGTGCTGTGTCCACAGCCAGAAAGCGTTGTGTTGTGACTCGCCAGTCTGCTTCAGTGGGAGGAGGGATTCTGTTTCTCTCTGCCCTGTCTGGGTGAAAACCTTTTCCCTCAAACCCCGGTTCCTGTACTGCTTGGTTATTGATCCCCAGGTTCAGGGGAATAGGACCTGTCACAACTAAGGTAAATCCACCCTCAGACTCTTCTGTTCCAAAGGACTCACAGCCGAGCTGGTCTCTCCTTCTGCCTATGGTACTCCGGGTGCTGGGCAGGATACAGTACTCCAACTGTGGCCAGTATGGTCCCACCCCGAGCTCCCACTGTCCTGCCACTGTCAGGGATCTGTGGACATTGCGGTCCCCCTTTCACCTTGCCGTATGAAGTCTGCCTGGCCAGCTCCCTGATCTCTCTCTCCGTCAACCGCCAAGGCCAACATCTGTAGCAGCTGCAAACTCAAGTCTGCTGCAGAGATGGAGACCGTTGATCATCAGTCAGGAAAAGCCAGGCATGGATTAGACCCTGCGGACCCCACCACCCAGCCCAGCGTGGGTCCCACCCACCCCATTTCCCCTGGGCTGGGATTGGAGAGCATCAAGACTAGGTTTCATGCTCCTTCCCGAACACACATGGGTCAGTGGCCTCTAACCACTGGGACCATGCCTGGTGACACCGGCTGAATTTTCGTCCCTTCCCATTCGTGACTCTCAAATCTGCAGCTCTCAGCTGTTGGGGCTGTTACTAAAACACACGATGTGCCAAAAAAAAGTTTCTAATTAGCAACCGGTGAACAAACTTGCCGTGACGGAGGGTGTGAGGGACACGAGATCAGGCCCAACTGGTTGCCCTGGCCCTACAGCACCAGCCTCCCCCGTTAGTGGGACAATGTCATCCAGGCTGGGACACATCGCTGCTCGTATTTACAACCAATGGACACTGGTCCGTGTTGTTAAAGTCTGCAGAATGATCACACATGGATTGTCCACACAATGCACACACAACTCGGGGGAGGAGTTCTCCCTCCTCACCACCAGGTTTGTGGTAAGACACATTGTTAAGGGCTCTGGAGCAATGGACTAGTGGGGGAGCACAAGTTCCAAATTCACCCCATTAGCCACCAGTTCCCTTCCACGGATTATGTCCACCTTGCCCACTTCCCACAACAGATCTCCTGAGTTTGAGTTTCTCTTCCCATCCGAAGTGTCCTGTTCCCCTAAGCCAGCTGACCGCAAAGACCCTCTTTACAAACTCTTTAATGCCTTCACTCAGCTCTCCAGCTCCTTGATTCTGCTCTGTAAAGGACCCCTTGCATTTTTCTTTATATTGAGGGGGACTGAGCAAAGATCTTCAGCTATCGTCACTGCTTCCCTCACACCCTATCCCAGAGACATCTCCCTCGCCAAGATTTCCAGTCCCAGCTCAGTTCATCACGTTCCCTGTCGCTGTTCAGTCCGTACCAGCTCCCCAACCAACATGCTCAGACCCAGCAGTCGCTGAACCCTCACTCCTGGTTCCATCTTTATCTCTCCCCGCTGCCGGCAGCCCAATCCAGCCCTTGCCTTTTACCTCTGTCCCAGCTGTGTTCTCGCTGCACTCAGTCCTGACGCAAGGTCTCGACCCGAAACGTCAACCATCCCTTCCTCCCCACAGACACTGCTCGACACTTCCAACCCTGGTGTCTCTCCCCCCCACCCCTGGAGAAATCTCATTCAATCCATTTCCATCTGTCCAGATTTCCAAGTATCTCATCATTTTCCCCCACCACTCAGTTCGAGATCTCCTCAGCCAGCCCGTCCCCACTGAAACCAACGCACTGCCCTGGGATGGCCCTGGGCTAACCCACTGAGGGGCTCAGATGCGTCAGTCACAGAGCTACAGCTTGGACACAGGCCCTTTGGCCCACCGAGTCCCTGCTGACCATCGAACACCCATTCTACATTCCTACATTAATCCCATTTTATTCTCCCCACATTCCCATCAACTCCGCCCCCACCCACACACCAACACTGCACGTTGCTCGGACGTGGGAGGACAGCCACGCGGTCACAGGGAGAATGTGCAAACTCCACACGTGGCACCGGAGGTCGGGATCGAACCCAGATCCTTGCAAAGCAGTGGCTCTATCCTTGCCTCACCTCACCCCAAGTGCCCTTCCCGACCCATGCTGGCTCATACCCACCCCTTGTCCCATACTGGCTGTGGGTTTAGTTGTGCAGAATGCCTCATGAGGTTAAAGCCCACGGCACAGCTGCAAGGTGAAAACCATCCCCGATTTGGACTTCCCTCCACAGACTGCTCCTAGCACTCTAGGTGGGGGTCAGTACAGCCCTGGCACATCCACTGCCCAACACCACTCTGGTTCCTATCGCCACCGTTTCAACCAGGAACTTGTCCTCCCTGAGGCTCTCATCCTGCCCACAGTACAGCAGCCTCCAGCCACACAACAAACTGCTGATGAGCCGCCACTGTTAACACACCCTCCCACTGCGTCTCCTCCCAGTGACTTTCTGTTTCCGAATAAAGTTGTTTCACTAAAACCGCTGTAAGGTGCTTGTTTCAGTGAGTCTGCGCTGTGGTTCAGGCAGTGCTCTCTGCCACTGCTCTCCATGATGGGGAGGCAGCACATACACACAGTGGGATCTGTTCCATACACCCACTGGCGAGAGCAGGAGCTGAGCAAAGGCACAGCTCTGTCAATAGAACCAGACTGGAAACACTCATAGATGCAGCAAGGAGACAGGCCCTTCAGCCCACCAACTCCATGCCAACCATCAACCACCCATCCAGATGAAGGGTTTTGACCTGGAACACTGACTGTCCACTTCCCTCTGCAGACACTGCCTGACCCACTGAGTTCCTCCAGATCTCAGCATTTTGTGCACCCATTTACACTGATCTATACGTTCCCATCAACTGCCCCCCCCCAGGTGAAATCTGTAACATTTCACATGGGGGGGGCAATTACCCACCAATCCCGCACATCATTGAAATTTGGGAGGAAACCGGAGCATCCAGGGGATGCTCATCACAGGGAGAACATGTAAGCTCCACACACATACGAGCTGGTCACTGACTTCAGGAAGAGAGCAGTGCGCATGTTCCTGGTGCTGAGGTCAAGGGGGTTGAGAGCTTCAAGTTCCCAACAGCCTGTCCTGGTCCAACTATGTAGACACCACGAAAGCTCACCAGCGTCTCGACTTCCTCACGAGGCTAAAGAAATTCAGCATGTCCCCATGACCTTCACCAATTTTTATCCAAGCACCACAGAAAGTATCACGGCTCAGTATGGCAACAGTTCCACCCGGGACTGCAAGAAACTGCAGGGAGTTGTGGACACAGCCCAGCACATCACAGAAACCAGCCTCTCCTCCATGGACTCTGTCTACACCTCTCGATGCCTCTAAAACAGCCAGCATAATCAAAGACCCCACCCCAGACATTCTCACTTCTCCCCCCTCCCGTCGGGTGGAAGATACAAAAGCCTGAGAGCACATCCCACCAGGCTCAAGGACGGCTTCTATCCCACTGTTATACAACCATTGAACGATGAGACAGACTCTTGACTTCATTATGGTCCTTGCACCTTATTGTCTGCCTGCACTGTCACACCATATTCTGCATTGTTACTGTTTTGCCGTGTACTACCTCGATGGACTGACGTGATGGAATGATCTGTACAGATGGCTGGCAAAACAAAGTTTTTCACTTGACCTCGGTACGTGTGACAAGAATAAACCGATTTGCCAGACAGCGCCAGAGATCGGGATCGAACCCGGGTCTCTGGTGCTGTGAGATAGCAGCCCTACCCCTTGTGCCACCCTCAACAGCGATCAGTTGGAGCCTCAAAGACGAGGCGAATCTCCCAGCTCCCCGAATCCATCAAAGCCACCCAGAGCGGCTGACTTCACTGGGCCGCTGGCTGAACACCTCTCTCTTGGTTACAAACGCGCGCCACAGTTGGAACCTCTAACCTGGGTCTTGCACTCAATGCACCAACTGTGTGTGGTGCTCCCTGGACTCAGGGTTCAGTCACCTCGCAGTCGAGAGCCAGCCAGCGAGACACGGGCCAACGCTTCGACAAAGCTCAGGAGGGGAAAGAGAACAAGGTTCAGCTTCATTTTATTTACAAAGGGCAGAATAAAATATTTGTCACAGTATTTACAGAACGCCAGAGAATAGAAGGTTATGACACCCAGTAACTGCCCCTCTCGCGGACAGAGCCCACCACACACCCCGGACCATAATCAGCGTCTGACCGGCGCTTACGTGGGTTGGGGGAACATGCACAGCTTTAATGTTCCTACAGGGGCCGAGGCCAGGCCAGTTGTTAACGCCGCTGACCTCGCCAACGTCACCCTGGGGCGCGCTGCCCAGCAAGGCCAGAGGAACGGCAGCCAGCTTTCGCACAGCAAGCTCCCGCGCATGGGCTTCAGTGATGCCGGCTGGTCAAGCATTTTGTAATCCTTTTAGTTTGAAGGGCGGACTGGGCAGTAATGTGCTCGATCTGAGGCGTGTCCCTCAGCACTGCCGGAGAGATCCGCCGCTGTGCTTTCCTGAGGGATGGACATCCAATGCAGGAACCCACCCAGCACAGACGGCTTGAGAGGAAACACCGTGAGCGAGAGAGGAGCTGTTCTGCATGCCCACAGTATCGCTGCCTCTGCCTGTAACCTGCACCTGGGGCGTGATCAAACTCGAGTGTGAGAAGCAAACAGGGTGGCAGCGAGGGAGCCCCTCATCAGGGCGACAGTGGGTCCCACAGGGTGAGACAACCACAGACACCCCACATCAGTGGTTCCTTGGCCAGTCTGTCCAGGGGCAGCGGTTAACAGGAGCGAGCCCCTCGCAGCTGTCATCAGGGGGGGCAACGCATTGTCCCATGGGTCTTGCCCCCACAGGGGGTAGGGGGAAGAAGATGAGCATCGTCTCCGGGTGGGAGTCCTGCCCCCGGACATGGCGGGGGCAAGTGATCGGGGAATGCCAGGCAGCAGAGGGGGCTCAACCCGCTCCCCTTTGCCACCCTGTAGCAGACCTGCCCCTCAACACATGGTGCAAAGCAGCAACCCC
>JARFYF010000073.1:5174596-5188146 GCA_030265395.1 Rhina ancylostomus
AAGAGAAACAGGAGGCTTGTAAAGCTGCAGGGAGGGTCAGAAGGGTATGATAGGGTAAGACCAGGGTGACCATGGGAAATGATCCCATGTAAACAAGGATATCTGGTCAATGAGTGAATGGGAGCAGTTAGAGGGTGAGAACATAGACCAAAGAACCTGTGCGAAAGAATGAGGGAGCTGTGAAATACAGAGCAGGAGGACAAGCCCAGCAGGTCAGGCTGGGCATGTCCACCACTCCCAGAGGGTTAAAAAAAAGGGAAGGGAAAAGGGAAAAAAAACTCAAGCTGAGTTAATATTGCAGATGGATGACTGATATGGACCAATAAATTAAGTTACCTGAAGTTGTAGAGTTCCACTGAGTCCAGAAGGCAGATGGAAGATGAGGTGCTGTTCCTTAAGCTTGCATTGGGCCTCACTGTGACAGTACTGGAGGCCACAGACCACTCAGAAATATTTCCAGCATTTTCTGTTTGTTTTAGATTTCCAGCACCTGCAGTTTTCTTTACTTTCACTAGTTAAATAAATTAAACCTGTATGCGACAATACTATTTCGTCCACCAATTGAAAATACACTACGAGTGAAAGCAGATGATTTGTTTTAAAAATAGAGAGTGTACAAGTTAACCTTGGAATATATTAATGATTCAGTTCATGGACTGCACAATCACTGGTCTATTCTGGTAGCCAAATTCACCTTACTCTTTGTGCATGCATTTTTACACTGGCAAAAGCATGAATTACATCAGGGCACCTATTAGCATAAACTGGGTACGATCAGAGAGGGATCAACTCACTTTGCACTCCATCATAACATAAGAACCAGAATTAGGAGAAGATCATCTGCTCCCTTGAGACTGCTCGACCATTCATTAAGATAATGGCTCTCTAATCTTTGGCCTCAACTCCAATGTCCTGCTTGTTCTGTCTAACCCTGCACTCCCCTGTCCCACTGAAATCCATCTTGAATAACAAGGACTTAGCTCTAGAGTAGAGACAGAGACATGAATAGGTCTGAGGCTGGGGTTCCTGCAGTAACTCTCTCACCTCCTGGCATCCTAAACTCCTTCCACCATCTGCAAGACACAGGATGGAAGTGCCATGGCATACTTTCCATTTGACTGGACAAATGCAGCTTCAGCAATTATCAGAAAGCCCAACACTACCCAGGCTAAAGCAAGCTCCCAAAAGTACCCTCCACTACCTCTATGGCCGCTGTGTGTACCATCTTCATAATGTCTCTGCTACTTCAACAACACCTTCCAAACCATTAACTTCTACCATCATGCTCATAGGAACACCACCACTTGCAGGTTCCCTTCAGTGCTGCACACCACCCTGATCTGGAAGCACATTGCCATACCTTCATTGTTGCTGGGTCTAAATTCTTGAACTCCTTTGCCAACAGCATTGTGGGAGTACCTTCACCAGAACAGTAGTGGTTCTAGATGGTAGCTCAGCACCCACCTTCCCAAGGGCAGTTGGGAATGGACAATAAATACTGTTCTTGTCAGTGACACCCAGGTCCCGAAAAATAAAAGTTGCCAAGTTTCAGAAACTTCAGGAAATCCCACCTCTCGCTCACTTATGTGACCACTGCCTTCTGAGATTATCCCCCTAATTCTACATTCCTCCCCAGCACCCACCCTTTCAAGTCCTTTTGGAATTTTAAAAGGCACCATATAGCTGTAAACTGTCAAGAATAGTTCATTAACAGAAACAGTGAAATTTGGTGAACTGATGCTGGAAATAGCTGCCAAAAGCTTATCCTTCTATGCAAGCAACTTAATTTGCCACCATAAAGCACATCATGCTCCCTTTGGCTTCCTCCGGTCAATTTCTCCTCTTGCCTACAGGTACAAGGGAACCTGATCCTACAAGAATCTTGCTCTTCTCAATGACACTTACCGAAAGAATACAATAGGACCAGGGTTAGGCCATCAGGTTCTTCAAGCCTGCCCCACTGTTCAATATGATTGTGGCTGATCTACCCCAGGCCTCAATTCCTCCTCTGTGCCAGACCCCCATAGCCCTCAATCTTATAACTTTCAAAAATGTACCTATCTCCACTCTAAATATATATAAAGATCTAGTCTCTGGGGGAGGCAATTCAAGAAAAAAATTCAATGTACTTTGGTTTTAAAAAAAATCAGCCCTTATCGTTAAACCATATACCATCATTTGAGACACTATTACCAGTGAAAATGTCAACATCCACACTGCCATGCCCCCTTAGGATTTTCTATGTTTCTCAGATCATCCTTACTTTTTTAAACTCCAAGAATACAGGTCTAAACTGTCCAGCCTTTCTTGACAGGACCACCTTTTCATCCTAGCTTCCCTAATTCTAGGCTCCAATTCCTGAGCGATAAAAGCCATTATACCATTTGCCTCCTTAACTACCTGATACACCTGCCTGCTAACTTTTTGAGATTCATGCAAAAGACCAGAGATTCAAACCTTGCTCCATACTGCCTGATACTCCCNNNAAGATCAATGAGTACCCTTTGATAACAGGCAAACTTCTCAATCACCTACCTTTTATACCTTTGAGGGACAGGCCGTAAGAAAAGATTAGACTAGATAACCTCACAACTCAAGCGCTTGCTGTACTCACATAGGCAGATGGTGCTAAGAAGAAGTAACTGGAGTTGTCCTGCTCTTTGTAGATCTGTTCTCCGGCACAAGCTTGGATCCCCAGGAATGAGAAGTGCCAAACTAAATCAGATTTAGCTGTGTTTCAACTATCCTGGAGCTGCACTCACCCAGCCAAAACAAAGTCAAACTCAGTCAAGAATGAGCTTAAGTCCAGCCATTGTCCTCTCTCGAAAGGCAAGAGGATTGTGAAAACACTGAATACCAGGTAAAAGAATGAAATTTATAGGGAGTGGAGGGGAGGGGGAAGCCAGGGCCAAAAAGGAAGTAATAAAGATTACAATCGTCACAAAGGTCAGTTATGAAGTGCAGACAACCTATGTGGAAAACTGCCACTTCAAGACGTCACTGCTAAGTTACTTCTACAGTTCCCACGATCGTGCTGACCCATGCAGTTAATTGACACCATATTTGTATTAAAGAAAATGCGAATTCACAAAACACTACAAAGTATACCAGAGTGAAGCGGAAGAGAACCCTTGGGTCCTGGAGTCTATAGAAATACGGCTAGTCCACTTGGCACATACACAAGCCACCAACACTACAGTTTCTCGTGGAGAAGATTCAACATATATGCATTAAGCATGCATTTGCCATTGTGCATTGGAATGGAGGATGAAGTCAGGAAATGGGAGTAGTTCCAAACAGTTCACTTTCCTTTTTGGGGGAGGGAGAGGTTTGGGGCACTAGGAATCGCACCACCCACACACAGAATCTGATCTTCAAATCTGGCACTTGGAATGAAAACCAGGCAGACCGATAGAACAGAAGCTTCTCTTTCCTGGGTAAAAAAGTTCCAGTGAAACATGAATCCAGTGCTTAATTATGTGTTGGTTCGTAACGTAAAGTGCGTCTGTAATCCAGCAGCAACTGGCAAGCTTTGTCCGGATGTGAGAAACAGAAATTTATCTTTAAAAATGGACAGTCTTGAGTTCTTTTCCCGGGAAAAGACAAAGAGATGCCCTCAGGTAAAGGCCTGAAATAGGCACTGCTTTGATAGGGTAGGTGTAGAAATATTTCCACTATTAAATATCTATACATCAGCTGATAATAAGTCCACTAGGGAATTCAGGAGAACTCTCCCAACTGTGTAAGAATGTGGAATTTCTCCCACACCACAGATGGATTTCAGGAGGAGCTGGATAATGCCCAAGGGTGGAAGAAATAAAATGACAGGGCATTGTGAAGAGGCGTGGAAGGAGACGTGTGGACCATAAACACCAGCATGACACGTAACTTGGGCTGAAAAGCCCTGTCCTTTTGTGCTGGAAATACCTGCATAAAAATGACCCACCGTTCCCAAATTAGGGTTTAGCAACAGTAAAGGAACAGCCACCAGAGGAGCACCTTTTAACCAACAAGGTTGATGAGGCAACATCTATATAAGTGATCTTTTAATACTGAAGAATTTTAGCAGCTGCTACTAACTTCTGTTGAAATCTAAATCTATTTCTCATTAAGTATTGGGTCTTAGGATGAAGGGTGTCTACAATCCAGTACTAACTGGCAAGCACACTTTGGAAGACCACAAGATTACTTTGTGGGAAACAGACATATATATTTACATAGACAGTCTGAAGAAGACAGATGGAACAACTTGGTACAAAGCCCAAAATATCAAGAAGCAGTGGTTTGTATCTGACCCTTTAAGTTTACTGACCAAATCACCATCCAACATCATCACTAGCAGTTATCACATCTCCCAGCCACAGCATCAAGGCCAGGCTCTAACACTTTGCACATCAAGCACACTCCACTTAGATACACACAGCATTCCCAGTCCACAGTGCATTTAAGTTTCCTCTTAAATCTGAGGATAAAAAGGCTTGTAATTATCTTCCTATTCCCCTTGTCTCCTGGGCCACGTGCCAACTGTTTCAAAAGATCCCCATTTCTTCCTGTGTAACACCATTTCATCTGGCTAGTGTTAGGCACCTCATTCTATATCTGCAACTATCAAAGGAGCATTCCATTGCTATACATCACTATGGCTTGAAACAGCAACAAGGCAGCCAAGGCTCTTTAACCTTTACAACTAAGCATACTCCAAGTAACTCTGTCAACCAATAAATATTCAAATATGCTTCAGATTGATTGAGCTTGGAGGCTTCAATACATTGGAACCCTTAATTGTTCTGCATTACTCATCCTGACAAGGGACTGTTGTCTCTATAAAGGTGTTACGCTGCAGTCCAATTAGAAAAGTTAAGTGGGTGGGAAGCGAATGTCTGGCAATAGGCCAGGAAAGTTGCCTTGCCAGCTCACACCAGTGAGCTTGTATGGTGCCTTCAAGCTGGGAAATGTAGTAGTTTGGAGAAGGATCCACTTCACCACTGCCCACATAACGTCTGACTCTGAGCCTTCCTTTTGTTCTTCCACCTGCTCTAAATAACATAAGAGATTAAGTAGCAGGTCAGTGGTAAGCAATTTACCCACAGGGTAGGTACTGCACTGCACAAGCCTGGCTAACAATGCAAACACGAGTAATTGAGCCAGAGGGTCGTGCAGCATAGTAAAAGGTCCTTTGGCCCATGTGTATCCATGCTGACCAAGATGTATATTCAAACTAATCCTATTTCCCAGCACCTGGCCCATATACGTCTACACTCGTCATCCATATACCTGTCCACATACACGTACCTAAATGTACCAGCCTCAACCACTTCCTCTGGCAGCTGGGCCCACCTGCTGTGTAGAATAATTTTCCCTCAGGTTCTTATTAAACCTGTGACCTCTGACCTTAAAACTATATTCTCTAGTTTTCAATTCCCCAACCTGATCCCTGAATCTACACCCCTCATGATTTTATACCCCTCTATGAGATCACCCCTCAGTCTCCTACCCTCCAAGGAGTGAAAGACAAGCCTGTCTAACCTCTCCCTATAACTTAGTCCCTCAAGTCCTGGCAAAATCCTTGTAAATCAGCAAATTAAAATGATTATCCGAAAAGACAACTGGAGAATGGCCTTCATCAAACAGGGCATTGGGTATAGAAGTTGGGAAGCTATGTTGCAGTTGTACAAGACGTTTGGAATATTGTGCTCAGCTTCGGTCACCCTGTTATAGGAAAGATGCCATTAAGCTGGATAGAGTGCAGACAATATTTACGAAAATGTTGCCAGGACTCAAGGGACTGAGTTATGGAGAGAGGTTGAGCAGGCTAGGAGTGTAGGAGAATGAGGGATGATCTTATAGAGGTTTATAAAATCAGGAGGGGCATAGATAGGGTGAATGTAAACACAGTCTTTTTCTCCAGCATTGGGGAGTCAAGAGGGCATGGGTTTAGGGTGAGAGTGGAGAGATTTAGTAGGAACCCAACGGGCAACTTTTTCCACCCAGTGGGTGGTCTGCACATGGAATGAGCTGTCAGAGGAAGTAGTTGAGGCAGGTACATTTACAAGACACTCGGACAGATACATGGATAGGAAGGGCTTAGAGGGATATGGGCATCTTGGTTGTCAGGGACCAGTTGGGCTGAAAGGCCTGCTTCTGTGCTCTACAACTCTAAATGGACTACCATGGTCTTTTCTGTTCTGATAAGCAAATCTTTGCAAAAATACACTTTTGCACAATATAAGGTCCCACAAATATCCAGTAAGCCTTTTTAAGAATACAGAGCAAAGGTATTTGGGAAAGGCTGCCAACATCCAACTAATCATTTTCCAGTGAACATGCAGACCTTCAGGAGAGAACAAAGTTAAACCTCATGCTGGGGACTGTTAAACGCAGCACTTATTTTTAAAAAATGTTTCATGTGCTCAACAAGTCTCCAGTTGTAGTCCTCAATGCTAATAGCAAGCAAGAAACAGAGTACAAGGGAGAGGCAACTTGGTGCGCAAGGATTTTTACAAGGCACTGAAAGCCAAGTTCATGGTGCCTGGAGGAGTAAAATCAGTCAACTATAAAACTCAGCATATGCTCTTTGCTGATTGGGTTTGTCACTCTGTAAAACCCCTGCCCCGTTTCATTGCAATGTGAACTCTCCCCCTGCGACAGCTTATGAAATTCCATCAGTGCCTGATAATCACACTAATCACAGTAAAGTGTTCATTGTTTTCTAAGCAATTTCAAGGGTGTGACCAGGTTTTGTGCATTCCATCACCCTTGAAAGCTTACATTTTTAGCTGTTTAAACCTCCTGCCTGAATGCCAGGCATGATTTCATTCTGACAATCGCTTGCCATTGAAGCAGAGGTTCAACAACATGATTGGGATGGCAATGAAGCTTCACATCTGAAAACAATGAATTAAAGGGCCAACATGTTCTGCCAAATGAAAGGAGTAAAGAAACAGGTAGATAAACTTCACTTAAATTGGAGTCACTGGTTAAATATAAGGAGTCACCCATTTTAAGACAGTGGAGGTGATTCCACACCCCCACCCCAGTCCCCAGTTTCAACCTTTTAACTGTCTTTGGAACTCTCTTCATCAAAGAGCAGTGGAAGCAAAGCCTTGAATATTTTTAAGGGAGGAGTAGATTGGCTCCTAATAAGCTGGCAGGTGAAATGTTACAATGGGTAGATGGGAATGGCAAATTGAAGAGGGAAATAATTATCATGATTGCTCAGTTTGAATTTTTAGACAAGGCAATGACATTGACTGGGATTAGAATATTTATTTCCATCAGCAATAAACAAGGTGGATTTCAAGGAGTTTGCAAATTCACTATTCCTCATTTGTTTCCAGACTTGCAAGTTGGTTCTTTATGGACGCAGGGAAGATGCTCATAGAGTTATTTATAGAGAAATACAGCATGGCCCAACCAGTCCATGCTGACTATGGTGCTCACCCAGCTAGTCCCAATTTCCTGCGTTTGGCCCATATCCCTTAAAGCCCCGCCCCTCCATGTACCTATCCAAGTGCTTCTTTAATGACACTATTGTACCTGCCTCATCCACTTCCTCTGGCAGCTCGTTCCATTTACTCACCACCCTCTGGGTGAAAAACCTCTTGTCCCTTTTAAATCTTCCCCCCTCACCCCAAATCTATGCCCCCTAGTTTTGGCTCCCCTACCCTAGGGAAGAGACTGTTACTGTCCACCTTATCTATGCCTCATAATTTTAAACATTTCTATAAGGTTGTCCCTCATTCTTCTACCTTCCAAGGAATAAAGACCTAACGTGGCCAACTTCTCCCTATAACTCAGGCCTCTAGTCCTGACAACATCCTCGTAAATCTTTTCTGCACTCTTTCCAGTTTGACCACGTCTTTCCTACAACAGGGTGACCAAAACTGTACACGGTATTCCAAGTGCTACCTCATCAGCAACTTATACAACTGCAACATAATGTCCTAACTCCTATACTCAATGCCCTGAGTGATAAAGGCCAGCGTGCTAAACATCTTTTTCACCTGTCTACTTGTGATGTCACTTGTACTCCTAGGTCCCTCTGTTCCATTACACTCTCTAGTGCCCTACCATTCACAGTGTATGCCCTCCACTGGTTTGACTTTTCTAAATGCATCACCTCACACTTAGCCGTATTGAAATCCACTTGCCACATTTTGGCCCACTTTCCGAACTGATCAAGATCCCCTTGTAATGTACAAAAACCTTCTTCACCATTATCACTCCTAGCTTGGCGGGTCCCTGAATCAGGGGTTACAATCTCAGAATATGTAGTAAGACATTTAGGACTGAGATGAGGAGAATTTCATTCAGTCAGAGTTGATGACTGTATTTAAGGAAGAGGTGGGTACATTACTGATTAAAAGGCATCAAGAAGCATGGGAACAGAATATGGCATTGGGGCAGAAGATCAGCCACGACTGTACTGTATGGTATAGCATGGTCAAAAGGGCTGAATGGCCTATGCCTGCTCCTACTTTTCAATATTTCCTATAGACAATGAGTAATTCTGGTGTTAAATGATCTCTCATCAGAAACCACCTGCAGGACTGTTCTTGGCCTAATTCGATTACCAGCTTCAGTCCTCAAGCTTATCATTCCAATTATCGCAGAAACTTACCTTATAAGGAGAAGGATTACAACATAGATTGGACGATGAAAGATCTGTTAAGCATTTCTCATTTTGCAGATGCTGCCTGACATGTGAGTGTTTACAGCTTTTTTTGCCTTTATTTCAAGATTTACAGCATCTGCAGTTTTTTTTGACTTTTGATTCCCAGAGACACTTGGGAAGTATCGTCTTCCTTTTCTTTGTTTTACTTATGCTAAATCGTTACTGCTTGCAAATGTGGACTAACCCTAAATATCTGGAGGTTTGGAATTACAGCGGAACAATAACGCACATGTAAAGCGCCAGGTGGCAAATCAGGCAAAAGAAAGCTGCACTGTGCATCCAGTTTCCCAACACCTGTTGCAAACCTTACTGCTCCTCCCACAAAAACAATGGCTCATTGAGTACATTTAGCAACAGCAGTTGGCCCTCAAATACTGGAATGTGCAGGAAATCGACAAGGAATTTTTTTACAGCACAAAATTAGAATTTTACAAGCAGCTTACAACGTGTAACAAAAGCTCCATTTTTATAAGCAATGTGCTTCCCCCATTTCCTTCTCCCCCTCGCACATTCAAAAATCACCTTCATGCCAACACCACATAAACAGGGACACAGTCATTCTCATATTATCAGGGGCTTACTGAAGCTAAATTTGCTGTCAATATGAAGATAGGTGGGAAAGCAAGCTGTCAGACACTGCAGAAGGGATATAGGTAGATAGAAGGGGTTAGAAATATTTGGGAGCTGAAGTGTAATGCAAAAAAATGTGAGGTCATCCCCTCTGGGAGGAAGAGGTGGAAAAATATGACAGAGGCAACATACTGGAGTAGGTAAAGTCTGGCTAACGTGAAACAGACAACAGGCATGAATGAATCCTTTTCTGGTTGGCAAGATCAAAAGGGCAGCAAAGAAGGTGCATGGCAGGCTTGCCTTTATTAGTCGAGGTATTAAGTTCAAGAGTCAAGAAGTTATGTTGCAGCTTTATAAAACTCTGGTTAGGCTACATCTGCAGTATTGTATTCAAGTTTGGTCGCCCCATTAAAGGAAGGATGTGGAGGCTATGGAGAGGTGCAAAAGAGGTTTACCAGACTGATATCTGGATTAGAGGGCATGAGCTTATAGGGAGAGGTTGGACAAACTAGGGCTGTGTTCTCTGGAGCAGTGGAGACTGAGAGGAGACCAGATAGAAGTTTATAAAATTATGGAGAGACATACATAGAGAGCCAGTATCTTTTTCTGGTTGAATACCAGAGGGGATGTATTTAATGTGAGAGGGGGAAAGTTCAAAGGAGATGTGCAGGGCAAGTTTAGTTTTATACAGTGAGGGTCCTTGAATATGCTGCCCTGGGGTGGTGGTGGAGGAGGCAGATATGTTTAAGAGCTCTTAGATAGGCACATGAATATGCAAAGAATGGAGGAACATGGACCACGTGCAGGCAGAAAAGATTAGGCATCATTAGCTTAATTAGTTTGGCACAACATTGTGGGCCAAAGGGTCTGTTCCTGTGCTGTACCATTCTATGTTTTAAGATGCATTGAGTGGCATGTCACAGAGATTAGTGCAGTCTCAACTTTTTATAATGTATATAATTAGTTTAGTATTATCACATGCACCGAGATACAGTGAAAAGCTTTTGTCCGTGTGCCATCCAGACAGATCATTCCATGCACAAGTACCTGAAGGTGGTACAAAAGAAAAAAAATGCAGTTGCAGAGCAAGTGCAGTGCAGGGTAGACAAATAACATGCAAGGGCCATGATGAGGTATATTGGGAGATCAAGAATTCATCTTTATTGTACAGAAGTCTGTTCGTGAATCTCATAACAATGGGATAGAAGCTGCCCTTAAACCTGGTGGTATGTGTTCTTAAGCTTTTGTATCTTATGCCCAATGACAGGGAGGAGAAGAAATATAAGTTACTTGGAGGTACCAAAAAGGTATAGTTGTTAAACTTGATGACACAAAAAGATCAAAGGGAATGGAAGGAGGCAGGAAAGGGACATAGACAGGTTAGACGAGTGGGAAAGATCTGACAAGTGGAGGATAATGGAGGGTAAATGTGAAAATATCTACTTTAGCAGAGAAAAAAGAAAAAGTGAGAGATTGCAGAGCTGTAAGATGCAGAGGGATCTGGGTATCTTGGTGTATGATTCACAGAAGGCAAGCATGGAGGCACGACGAGTATTTAAGATATTTATTTAAGTATTTCTATAGATATACAGTGGAGAGCATTCCAATTGGTTGCATCACTGCCTGGTACAGAGGCTCCAATGTGCAGGACCGCAAGAGGCTGCAGAAGGTTGTAACCTCATCCAGCTCCATCATGGGCATAACCCTCCCACCACCGAGGACATCTTCAAGAGGTGGGTGCCTCAAGGAGGTGGGATCCATCACTAAAGGACCCTTGACATCTGGGACATGCCATCTTCTCATTACTACCATCAGGGAGAAAGTACATGAACCTGAAGACCCATACAGGAACGAGTTCAAGTGACAATCAGATCAGTCATGGTCCCACTGAAAGAGGTAAGTGGGCTGTTCCTGGTTCATACCAATATTGTTTAAATTGAAAGATTATGGAATTCCACTATACAGTGAGATCCGGGCTTCCTCATTAATAAAACACACTTAGCATACACGTGTAGTGAGTGAAAGGGAAGTGGAATTGTTGTCTTTAATGCTCAGGGGATTTAAGTTTTGTTACAACTGGATAAGGCACTGATGCAATCATACAATCTGGCTCTGAGAAACACAGATGTATACTTGTTACAGGGGCAGTTCAGAGAAGATTCACCAGTTTGATTCTTGAAATGAAGGGGCTGTCTTGTGAAGCAAGGTCAAAAAATTGAACCTACTCTTCTTGGGAGTTTAGATGAATGAGTGACCTTAGGGTCAATGCACTGAGGATGCTTCCTCTCGGAGGGCATAGTTTCAGAACAATGGATTATCCAAAGAGGACAGAGGTAAAGAAGAATTTCTTCCTGTGGAGGTCATAATTTTTTTCTGAAATCTCTAATCAGACAGCGGCAGATGCCAAGTAACTGAGTATGTATGTGTGTGTAAAGACTGAAATTGTGTGTAAAGATTTTTGAACTATAAGAGTATGAGACAGGAAACTGGAGCAAAGGCCGAGATCAGATGAAAAACCATCTTACCGAATGACAAATACAACCTGAGGAACTGAATGGCCAACTCTGCCTCCCATTTCTTAAGTTCTTACTTTCTTATTTGTGAAGGTTAGCCGTACGCAGTTGTTTTAAATGGTGTGGGAGCAAATGAGTACCTCATTACTCATCAAACATATAGCAATTGAAAAGGACTTTGAGATGCCTAGTCCCTTTCATGTCTCCAAGACATGTCTTTGTTTTATTCACCTGACCGAGTTAGTTTCTTGATATCTTCTGAAGGTAGGGTTAGAGAACTTGCAGATTGTGACCATTTTCCAAAAAAATGTCTTTAAGTGATGTCAAGGCAAGCCTTTTTGTGTCATGTATTCATTGGGAGTACCTGAGAAGTGACCTTAAAGGAATAGACCAATAAATACAGTTCCACTTCAGAGAGATACCCAAAAGCCTGGACTATGCAAATACTGGGGAAGGAAAATTATATGCTGAAACACTGGAAAATAACTAGTCTTGATTGCTCCATTTCAAAGGTCAAGGGAAAACTAATAGGAACATTGAGAAATGTGCCTCGAAATGACGCCAGATACCTGACTAAGGAACCACTTTGTACCAATAATACATCTTTTTGTTGCTGTCTTCTTCCTTCAGTTGCTTGCCTTTTCTCAGGGTGGCAGTCCCCACAAGCCACACGGAACAGAGTCATCCTCAATTGCTGGTCTGCCTGGGGCCAACTCTAGCTCCACGATAGGCCACCAACAATGACCATGCTGAACTCTGGTAATGACCACCAAAGTGCCCACCTAGACAACATGTCTAACGTTGCAAAGTCTCCCAATTCTGACCATTTCAGTCACTAACTAGGCACATTGTTCGATGACAGACCTTGCCACTGGTGATGAGCTCACTGAAGTTGATGTCAATCCAGATAACCCTGGTCAGAAATATTGTTTACTGTGTAGCAACACTATAATCTGCCCTAACACCAAGCTGTAGAGCAGTAGGAGGACAGAACACAATTTGTAGAGGCAAAAACACTAGAAAGACAAAGTGCACTTTTAATCTGGTGCAACGGAAAATAAAATTTCTTTAATATTGGCTCCAACATCAATTTTGTTCTGATATTGTGCATTGCAAGGGGTCACTACACAATTCAGCCAATGCAATTTTATGTATGCTTGATCACTTCAAATCGCTTTTACAAATGCAATCACTGGCATTTCACCCAGTTGTTATGCAGCTGCGTTTCCACAAGGCAAAATCTGTGACCTAATTGCACTGCTGGGGTGTTTCTCACAGTTGAAGTAGACACAAGTGTGAAAATCTCACATGCCTAGTATTACCAAATCTATTTCAGTTTGGGAGCAGGGGGTGATGGTGGTAGTAGAAGAGAGGGAAAAAAAAGTGCAGTTGTGCTAATATCTCAAAGATATGATTTGATATTTTAGTGATGATATTTTGTTTTAAAATAGATTGCTAGAATTGTTCCACATCCTTTACTTGGTGAATGTGTGAAGTAGTATCAGAAATACACCAAATGTGATACTATCATCAATAAATTAGTCAAACAAAGCATCCTTTTCACAAACCATGTTGCCTTTGCTTGATTTCTTTAAATGCTGTACTACAATGTCTTTAACTATATAATATTTTTCCCATGACAAATATTACAAGCTAACTGGCCTGTGGTTTATTACTTTCTGCCTACATCCCTTTTTTTGAATAAAGGAATTACATTTGATATTTGCCAATCAATGGAACTCTCCCCATATCTAGGGAATTTTGGAAAATTAAATACAGTGTATCAATTACTG
>JARFYF010000073.1:5880004-5893349 GCA_030265395.1 Rhina ancylostomus
GGGATAAGGAAGAAGAGATTTGTAGGGTATGTGAGGGGGTGGTTTTTTTCACCCAGAGAGTGGTGAGTGTCTGGAATACATTGCTGGAGAGAGTGGTTGAACCATTCAGGCGTAGGATGTGGGCCAAGTACTGGGAGAAGGTATCAGTGCAGTGTGTGCCCACCGGGCAGTGTGGATCTGGTGGACTGAATGGTCTGTTTCACTGCTGTACACCTCTATAGCTGTACTGAAAGCAGGTTAGTGTTCAGCAGGAAAGGTCCAAGACTTTGTTTAAGAGCAAAAATAGAGCATGAGAGGAACATAAAAGTGGACTGAAAGAACGTGGAAAGATTAGTGAAGATAAATGTAGGGGTCTCGCAGTCAAAACCAGAAAAATTTATAGTGGGAACAAATACATTGGGAAGTAATTAAGCAAATATTTTTGGTTCTGATTTCACAGAAGAGGAGGTGAGCATCTTCCCAGAAGTGCACGGGAACCGTGACTCTAATGAAAAGTGGGAGTGAAAGGAAATTTAAAATACAAATTTACTGCTGGTGAAATTAATAGCACTGAAAGCTGATAACTCCCTGGACTCTTAGTGCTCTGCGATACAGATTATTAGAGGTAGTTGCTAGAAGGTTGCAATCAATGCATGTCATCTTCCTATGGATTATGGAACAGTTCCTGCAGAGTGCAGATTAGCAAATGTAACCCCTGCTATTCAAAACAAAAATATACCCTTCATAACTCAACCAGGTCCCCCCACAATATCCTTTGCTCCAAGGAAAACAAACCAGTCCAGTCTCTCTCTGCAACTGAAATGCTCCATCCCAGGCAATATCCTGGTGACTATCCTCTGCACCCTCTCCAATGCAATCTCATCCTTCCCATCACGTGGCAGCCAAATTGCAGAGTATTCCAGCTGCAAGAAAGTAGGAGTAGGCTAGCAGGCTTCTCAAACCAGTCCCGCCATTCAATATGATCATGGCTGGTCCCAATTCATCTTCTAATGCCAGTTCCCCAGTCCTCAATTCCAACGTTTTATAAAGTTGCACCAGGACTTCCCTGTTCTTGTATTCTGTGTCCCAGCTAATGAAGGCAAGGATTGTTTATGTGGTCTTCACCACCTTGTCTGCCTCTCCTGCCACTTTCAAGGATCCTTGTTCCTCAATGTTCCCAAAGGGCCCAGTCTCAACCTTGGGGCAAGTCACTTAGGAGTGAGGTGAGGACAAATTTCTTCAGCCAGTGGGTGGGAAACTTGTGGAATTCTCTATCACAGAAGGCAGTGGGGGACAAGTCACTGAATAGTTTTAAGAATGAGAGAGATTTCTAGACGCACAAGGTTTCATAAGGTATGGGGAGAGAGTGAGAAAGGTGGCTTTGAGCCATGATGGTATCAAATCCTGAAGCAGGCTTGAAGGGCCAAAATGGCCTGCTATTTTCCATGTTTGTTTTTGCCATGCCTTCCCATGTATTGCAGCATGCTTTGTTGTAAAGGGTGCTGTACAAATGCAGGTCTTGGTGACTGATTCTTGCTGTTTCACTTGCAGAGTCGATCAGGACAGTGCTTTGCATAACGACCTCCAAATCCTCAAAGAGAAAGAAGGCGTTGACTTTATTTTGTTAAATTTCTCATTTAAAGTGAGTACTGTTGGGGTGCTGCCTTCCCAGGCTGCTGGCCAGCGGGACGTGTCACTCCTCACCGTCGCGTTGCTGTGTCAGGGTTGCTTTGCTGCACAGTAGTCTGAAAGAAGTTCCAATCCCATCCTGGCGGTTCGAGAACTTGAATTCGGTTGCACAAGGGCCTACGTTATGAGCACCTAGCATTGCAAGCTTATGTGCCATGCTAAACTTGCAGAAATTGAACAATCAAGGCTCCAGAGACCTGAACTAACAATCTAGGGACACAAGTCCAAGTTCCAGCAGAGCAGCTGGAGAATTTGAATTCAAAAATCAGGAATTTAAAACAAAAAAGTAGCCTGCCTTGGTAGTGAAACTAAATACACATCTGATTCACTAATGTCCTTAAGGGAAGGAAACTTGCTGTCCTTAGCATAGAGTCACACAGCAGGAAATGGGCCTTTTGAACCACTGAGTCTGCAGCCATTTACATAAATCATGCACCAATCCCATTTTATTCTCCCTACATTCTCATTGACTCTCCCCAGATTCTACTGTTCACCTCCACTCCAGAGGTAATTTACCCTGGGCAATTAATCTATCAACCGGCACATCTTTGGGATGTGGGAGGAAACTGCAGCACCATGCGTTCACAGAGCCAACGTGCAAAAGGTAGCAGGGGTCAGGATCAAACGGGGGTTGCTGGAGCTCCTTTATTTAGTTGCACCACTCTGCCACCACCCCCCACCCCCCCAAAATACCCTACCTCATTTTGAAACTCGCGACCCACTGATTCTTAACGGCCCCCTGAATCACCACTTGGTCATGTCAAAAATGTTACAACAATAAGGCTCCCTACCAAAAACGTTGCAAGTGCCTTTATCAAAAGGATTCCAGTAGATCAAGGTTGCTCAAAAGCAATTAAGTTTGGGCAATAAATACTGGCTTTGTGGTTTGCAAGCCTCTTAAATGAGAGTCCTATTTGTTCTGTCAGTAAAATAAGCTCCACTACCAAAAAAATAAACAAGTGTTGAAATCACAACTTGCTCTTTTAAAGAACAGATACTTTACCACAGAATGCTAGCAAGCCTGTGGCTGGGAGAGTTGGTGGTTCTATTAATTTTTATACTTTGGTGAAATTTCTAGCCACGTTATCTCCTAATACTAAAACCTGACAGAACACCTGTAATCTTTGGTCTCCATCTCAACCCAATCCCAGAGGAATGTAGATATATTCATTTGAGCAATGTAGCCCTTCAGCCCAACCAATCCCAATGCTAGTCCCAACTTCTGGAGTTTGGCTCGTATCCCTCCAAGCCACGCCCCTCCATGTATCTGTCCAAGTGCTTCTTAAATGATGCTGTTGTACCTGCCTCACCCACTTCTTGTGGCAGCTCGTTCCATACACTCACCACCCTCTGGGTGGAAAAAGTTGCCCCTCTGGTCTCCTTTTAAATCTTCCACTCTCGCCCTAAACCTGTGCCCCCTAGTTTTGGACTCCCCTACCCTGGGGAAGAGACTGTTACCGTCCACCTTATCTGTGCCCCTCATGATTTCTACGAGGTCTCATTCTCCTACCTTCCAAAGAATGAAGACCTCGCCTGATTATCCTCTCCCTATAACGTGGGCCCTCGAGTCCTGGTAATGTCTTTGTAAATCACCTCTGCCAGTTAGCTTCTCTTGATGTTAGACCTTTGGGCGTATTGAAGAGGAATTAGATACATAGTTTGGAAGATCTTTGAACTGAGAGCTATGGGGAAGTGGCACAGAACAGGAGATAATGCCTGGGGCAGATCAGTCATGATCATACTGAATGGTGGGACAGGCTTGAGTGGCCTACTATTTCCTGTTATTCTGTTCCTCTTCCCCACATTCTTCTCCCTACAACCCATGGGGTTATACACCCGAGGTTAGGATCTAAATGAACAAAAAAGATTTGTATAAGTAGTGATTGGTTCTTTGCAAGGCTGTTTGTTGGCAGGCAAAGTGCTTGCAAAAGATAGTGGGACAAGTCCCTGAGTCTAGAGAGTGGGATAAATACAGAGGCTGTTGGTCCTCCCCTGAGGCAATGTGTTGAGAGAGAAACTCAGTTAATCCTTCAGATCAATGACCTGGATGCTGAGAGGATGTTTCCCCTTGTGGCTGAATTCAGAAATAAGGGGAGTGGGAGCATAATTTCAAAATAAGGAGTTGCCCTTTTTGTTTGGAGGGTTGTAAATCCTTGGAGTTCTTTACCACAGAGTATAGAGGCTGATCTACTTCGTATGTTCAAGATTGAGATGTTCTGCAGTTGGGAAGAGTTGAGGGTGACAGGGAACAAGCAGGAGAGTAGAATTGACACCAGGATTGAATGAACGACAGTGGGTTTGAATAGTGGAGCAGGCTTAAGGGGTACTATAGCTTTTTACTATTATGATATAGTGGGAAAAGTTCCTGATGCAATGGGGGACAGAACACGAAGCTGGGTTGGCGATGGGGTAGAATGAGAGGAGATTAGAAGACAAGACGAGGCTGGGTTCTCTGACAGTGGAGTCAGGTAGACGGTGGTGAAGAAGGCTTTTGGCATGCTGGGCTTCATAAGTCAGGGCACTGAGTATAAAAGTTGGGGAGGTCATGGCATGGTTGTGCAGGATACTGGTGGAGCCACATTTGGAGTATTGTGTTCAGTTTTGGTCACCCTGCTGTAGGAAAGATGCCATTAAGCTGGAAAGAGTGCAGAGAAGATTTACCAAGATGTTCCCAGGACTCGAGGGAGAGGTTGGACAGGCTAGAACCTTATTCCTTGGAATGTAGGGGACTGACAGGTGATCTTAATAGTGGTGTATAAAATGATGAGAGGCATAGATAGGGTGAATGCACAGTCTTTTTTTCCCAGGGTTGTGGAATCAAGAACTAAGGGGCATAGGTGAGAGGGGAAAGTTTTAATAGGAACCTGAGGGGCAGCTTTTTTTTTACACCAAGGGTGGTTATGTATGTGGAATGAGCTGTGAGAGGAAGTGGTTGGGGTGGGTACAAAAACAACTTTTTTAAAAGACAGTTGGGATGGGAAAGGTTTAGAAGTTTATGGGGCCAAATGCTGACACGTGGGACCAGCTTGGATTTCTGCCGGACCTGGACAGGATGCAAACTGTGTGTGGGAAGAGCAGACTCTGTAGTGGATGTGCTTTCTCAATTGGGCATCTTGGTCGGCGTGGACGAGTTGGGCCGAAGGGCCTGTTTCTGTGCTGTTTCACTTTAACTCTAAGGTAATAGTGCAAGCAATGAAACAGGAGGAGGTTTTGAGAAGGTGTAAATGGGAATAGCAGGACCAATTTCTTTAGTTAGTCATGAACTCTATGAAACAAATCTGTTGTGTTGCTGGGCAGAGGATGGGGTGTAGTTCCTCAAAAAACTTGTGATGAGTTTCTGTGGAACTGTAAGGCTCTGAGGTCAGAGTGGGAGTTTGTGAGTTAAATTGACAAGAAACTTAGGGTCCTGCTTGTGGACTGGTTATAGCTGTGTTGCCAGGTAATCGCCCAAACCACATTTGATCTTCCTCAGCATGGAAGAGACCATCTTGTGGGCAGCTACTATGAACCAGAAGTTGTTGATGCAAATTTCTGCCGGAACCTGGACAGGATGCAAACTGTGTGTGGACTGTGGGAAGAGCAGACTCTGTGGTGGATGTGCTTTCTCAATTGGGAAACGGGGTACTGAGCAAATACTAACAAACCTCTTGTTTCTTCCCCAGGATAATTTCCCATTCGACCCACCCTTTGTACGGGTTGTATCTCCTGTGCTCTCTGGTGGGTGAGTAACTCTGTTTTATTCTCTCAAATGTACCATTGTGGAGAAATGATCCCAGCAAGAAATGAACATGTTTTAAAAAAAACATTTGGACAGATCACGAATAATGAAGGGTTAGAGGGATGTGAACTGAACATGGGTAAATGGGTTTAGAATAGACAGACATCTTGGTCAGCATGACCGAGTTGTGCCAAAGGGAATATTTCTGTGCTATATATGCTATGGAACCAGTGGAGCCTGAGGGCACGATGCCCAGCTCATCTCTTGGGGTGCCAGGAATGACAAGCTCCAATTCTACCACTTGACAGAAACTTTTGGTATGAATTTGGTATCAACTCTTTGAAGGTACGAGGGCTCTTGGCTTGCTGACCCTTTGGCCCAGAGCTCCCTTTGCTGTGACCTCTTCCTGTGCACTCTCTTTTTGTGGGCTTGACCCTCCCATGAAATCTCAGAAATCTCGTCCATTCAGAATTGGTTAGTAGGAATGATTAAATTCCTCACTTCTCCCTCCCCACCTCAACCCTGTTGAGCCCATGATCAAGGCTGATGATTCCCCACAGTATAGAGGGTATGTGACAGTCACTGTTGAATTATCAAGCGCAAACCCTGTACCAGTGGACGTATAAATTTCACAAGAGTGAATGGAAGAGCACAGACTACTCCAAGTTCCCAGATCAACAATTCCTGTCTTGGGGGAATGCACCAAAAGGTTTTTTTTTGATGTGCTTGTGTATATAAACCGGTTGTTCATCTTGCTGATTGTGGGATCGTGCCAACTGTAGCTTTTATATCTGCATGTCATTGTACATTAAGGTAACTGAATGTGGTGGACTGAGAGACGTGATGTAATGCTGAACAACAACATGGTTTTCTGAGTTGCTGCCTTGTCTCCCGAGTGAAGATTTTTCTTCACAATACCTCATGACTTGCTCTTTTATCTACAGCTATGTCCTTGGAGGGGGAGCAATTTGCATGGAATTGCTTACGAAACAGGTGAGTAGGCAGCCAGTTTTTCGAGTGAACGCTTTACGTGGTCGAGGCAGGGAACCTTGCGCTTCTTGCAGAAATATAATGTGCAGAATGTGTGTTGACTATGTCCATGTTATTTCCCTCACAACTTGCATCTCCCCCCACCCCAGATTCCTCTCGGCATTCATAGAACAGCATAGTACAATAACAGGCCATTCAGCCCACAACGTTGTGCCGAGCTAATGACATCTAATCCCTTCTGCCTGCAAGTGGTCCATATCCATCCATTCCTTGCCTGTCCATGTACCTATCTATGAGCCTGTTAAACACCTCTATCGTATCTGCCTTGGCCACCACCCCCGGCGGGACATTCCAGGCACCTACCACTCAGCTTTTTTTTAAAGAAAAAACTTGCCCCACACATCTCCTTTAAACATTCCTTAAATCTGCCAAATGATGCAGGGTTTCAATCTAAAACGTCAACAATCCCTAATCCTCCCCCCAGAGGGCTTTAAGTTCCTCCAGCAGATTGTCTGCTCCTGATTCCAGTGCCTGCAGTCTTTTGTCTCTTTTGACTATATCTGTTTTGGCCTCAACTGTGCCATCATTTCCTCTATCTTTCTTTCAAATATTTATCTATCTTGTATTTCTAATGAGCTGGCCTCCTCCCAGTCTCGGATGCAGAGAATTGCAGAGATCCACTACCCTCGGGAAAGAAATTTCTACACACCTCAGTCGGCCCCTTGTAACTATGCTTCCTTGTTCTTGAGCCTCCTGTACTCTGCACAGGCAGCATCAGTCACTTTGCTTGGACCCTGTTCAGCATCATTAATGTTTTACTCATCAACCTTCTACCCAGGGGTGGAGCAGCGCCTACTCCATTGAGTCCGTTATTATGCAGATCAGTGCGACACTGGTGAAAGGAAAGGCGAGGATTCAGTTCGGGGCCAATAAGGTAAGGGAGGTACGGATCAAGAATTTGTGGGGCAGCCCCCTTGTACACGTCAGTTCTTCTCACTGCGCTGAAGCCATCCTCGAGCTGTGGTATTGGGGGTCTACCACACAACACAAACATAGCCATTTAATCATTCCAACCTTTGTGGAATCTTTCTTCTGGGACCTACTCTCCCTGTAGCCATGCGGAGTCTTGCTTCTCACCCACTTAATCCAGCACCACTTTGTCAGAAGATTGTGGTGACACAATCTCAGTTGACAGTTGGTTCCCTAATACAGGCAGTCCCTGGGTCACAGAGGGTTCTGTTCTCAAAAGAGAACTGTTCTTAAGCCCATTTCTCCACAAGTCAGAAACATCCATTTGCTATAGCTAACCATGATCACATCCCTCTATATACACTTACTAACATTTCATTAAATATTCACCCTAGCTAATGGAATATATACTATATGCAGTCATTAATGAATACCTTGAAATGCACTATTACCACCTTGAAAGGGCTTTAAGAATGTTTGGGAGAATTTGCATCAGGCTCAAGGACAGTTTGTTATCCCACTCTTAAGACTATTTAACAGTCCCCCAGTACAAAAAGATGGACTTTTGACCTCCCAATCTACCTCATTATGGCCTTGCACCTTACTATCTGCTTGCACTGCACTTTCTCTGTAACACTTTATTCTGCATCCTGTTATTGCTTTCCCTTGTACTACCTCAAAGCACTGCTGTAATGAAGTGATCTGCATGGTTGGTATGCACAACAAATTTTTCACCATACCTCAGCATATCAGACAATTTCTGTAAGTCAGGTCGTTCATAATCCAGGGAACCCCTGTAGTCTGCAGCGAAAGGAATACAGTTGTGTACGACTGCAGAGTCTCAATTGACTCTTAACTGCCCTCTGTAATGGCCCAGTAAGTCACCTGTCCAAGGCCAATGAGAAATGAACATTGACTTTTCCAGGGACACTCTTATCCAATGAATTAAAAAAAACCCTCAGTAGTAGGATACTGAGGGAGTGTTGTATTGTCGGAGGTTGTCTCTTTTGGACGAGGCCTTCCCTCAGATAAAGTTCTCCCTGGGTCCTGAAGCGATGTATAGTCCTCAATCAACTTGACGATTATTTGTTTACTTTCACTTTGCTGTACACAAACTGTCCCATTTTCCACAATAGTGGCCCCACTTCACTGGGTATAAAAACACTTGGGAATGTCCAGTAATCATGAAGGATCTTATGGAAATGCAAGGTTTCTAACTCTGTTCCTTCTTTCAGTCACAGTACAGCCTGACCAGAGCACAGCAGTCCTACAAATCGCTGGTCCAGATTCATGAGAAAAATGGTATGAACTGCAGACATAGACTTGGGGAAACACCAAACCCTGACCCCCAGCTTCTTCAGTTTTCCCGCATTTATGCCATGCAGGCAATGGCTCTGGCAGAGATAGAGGGTTATATGGTTTAGCCTTCCTGCATGCCAAGCCTAAAATGTTGATGGTTGTGAGCATCATTGCACACAGTGATCCTTGCCAGATGATTGGACTTGACAGCACAGGCTTTAAGCCTTTTAATCTAGCCTCTGCTCCACTGTAGTTCTATAGGAGCGATGCATTGTCAGGGGCGCTGCAGAATGGGTGCGCCAATGATGACCTGGGTTTTGCCTGCTGGTTTAGGTGGGTGTTGGGGATCGTGCAGTTGGTGGGAGCGAAGATTAAAACTTCCTTTGTGTTGGTGGTGTCAAATTTGGCCATTGATATCAAACTATCCATATGATTTGCAAACGGCATTCTATTCTGCTTTGTGTTTGGAGAGAGCACTTTGAGCTCTGTAACGAACCTGTGCACATCATCGTGGGTGCATTACTAGTGGGGATAGGTCTTGCTATAAGAAACAGGGTACAGACCAGTTAATGTATGGGGGACAGTGGTTACAGACCTGTCAGTACATGAAATTGTGCTGTCTATACTGGTATGTATGGAGTTTTGTCATTATAACCCTGGGGTAAGACACAGCTCTGCCTGTAAAACACTGCCCATTTGTTCCAGCAGTGACCCAGAAACAGTTGATTATTGTCAGCCATGATGCAATTTATCGACACGTTATCAAAACTGGGTGGCATATTCAGTCAGCAAGATGTAGAGTTCCCTCAAGAGTTTAGAGGCATATTTGCCAAGTGCTGAGAAATGGGATTAGCTTGAACATACATTTTGGTTGGCATGGATACATGTGGGCTGAAGACCCTTTTCTGTGCTGTGTGGTTCTATGTACTTCAAGCCCTAAATCCTGTCCTGAAGAAGGGTCCTGACCCGAAATGTTTTTTCTCCTGCTTTTCTCCACAGATGCTGCCTGGCCTGCTGAGTTCCTCCAGCATCAAAGTGGTTTTCATCTAGATTCCAGCATCTGCAGTCCTTTGTCTCTCTTATCTGTTCTGGAAAACAGGTCAACAGTCTTTTGTTTCCTGCAATTGTGTGTGCTGACTATAATGTACTGCAGACACAACGAAGATTACCCTGTGCTCTGTACCTGCCTGGTGATCTTCTTTCTCCTGGAGGTCTGCAGCAAGGAAGCTGTTACTGTTCCTGTTGGTGGTGCTGCTGCTGCTGGAGTTACTCTGACTGCTCCTGATCCTGCTGCTAGTTTGCTGCTGGTCAACTTGGTTCTCACTTGATGTCCACAGTAAAGCACTACATGTAACATTCATGCTGGTCTGGTGAACAGTGTTTCTAAGTGTGGATCAGACATGTGAAGCCCTCTCACTGCCAAAGTAACTTCCAAAGGCATCAAAGTAACAGCCCTGGACACAAACTGTGAGTAAAGCATCTTGCACAGGCTGGCAAGGAAGCTGCTGAGAGGCTATGAGGTTTCCACAGATATTGGCATAATTCTGTGCAGTGTCTTTGGTGATTGCTTTCCTGGCAAGATTCAAAAAAATCAGGAAACCTGTACACTAATGTGAAATTGAAAAAAGCCTGATTAACAATGATGTAACTGAGCTTTAGGCATATTGTAACTGAACAATAAACGTGTTGATATTGACAATCCCCCTCTCCCGAGACCTTAATCAGGTTCACTGCAATTAAAGTAAGAAGTTGGCAGGTTGGAATAGCTCCCAAAGCATTGTCAATTTCCTTAATTTTATTTCCAACCCACGACCAAAACCTTGCTCTTCTGTTCATTAAAATTCAGTCTACAAACTCTGGAAATTTGATGAATTAAGATGTGTTGATTGGTCTTCATCTTGAAAAACAGTTGCAATTAGAGTGGGGGAAGGAGATGGGTTACTGTTGCACAGGACTGGTTAGATGGAGCAGATGTTTGCCTTTTATTATCCAATACCTTCCCAGTGATCTCTCTAAGGAAAAGAGATTTGAGAGCTGCATAGCAACCATCCGCTGAGGACAGGACAAGAGGCACCAGTGGTCACCATTCTGATATGACTGTTACTTTGTGCCCAGAGATATTCAACCCCAGGGAAGCAGTTCTTTGGTTATTGGAATGGGTATCACTGCAATCCAGCAGTTGCCCTGTGAATGGTTTTCATATTTTCACTGCACTTTTAGCTAACATCCACCAACAGGCTCATTCTAATGAAATGTTTATGGAAGAGCAATGACAAGAACCCTGGAATTTGTAATTTCTAATATCAGTCAACTGCTGCAGAAAGAATGTTGTATCTGTGGGATATTAGGAAAAACCTGGGAATTTAAAAAAACATTTATACCATTGTCTATTCTATCACTTTAATTTTTATTTTGTTTTTGGGATCTGAGCATTGCTGCCCAGGCCAGCACAATATACTCTAAATATCCTTGAAAATGCAGTGGTGAGCCACCTTCTTGAAGCCTTGCTGTCCTTCTGGTGAAGGTATTCCCACAGTACTGTTGGGAAGGGAGTTGCAGGAGTTAGACCCATTGACACAGAAGGAAACTGATGTACTTCCAAGTCAGGATGGTGTTCAACTTGGAGTAGGTGGTAGTGTTCCCATGAAACTTAAGCCCTGTTCCTTAAAAAATCCCATATGTTGATCTTATTCAGTCTTCTGCAGAGGCATTCACCATTATAATTTGAATCACAACAAAGATATGTCCTGATAACATCCTGGCTGGAGTGAACCTGTTGACACCAAGCCCATTCGGAATGATCCAGCCTGCCATGGCTCTGACTTTCAACCCAAAATATGGGAGTTATGCCAGGGTCTGTTTTATTCACACAAAACAAAGTAACTCTAATGAAGAAGGCCACAGCACTCTGTACTTTTTGCAGTGAAGTAAGTCTCTGGTAAATACTCTGAAACTGACCAACAATACTCAGGTTCTGGAAAACCACCCTTGGACAGACATTCCCACAGCTAACTCAGACCTGGATGCAAAGGTTTGATCCAGACATTGATGCAAGAGTTGAATTCAAGATGAGAGAGGACAGTAGGAGTCCTTGACTTCAAGGCAGCAGTGAACCTAGAATGGTATCAACAACACTAGGAAAAATACTTTGGTACTGGAATCATGTGTAACACACAGCAGAGTGTCTGGCTGATGACAGTCATCCCAGCCCCAGGAAACCATTACAGGATTTCCATAAGATAAACATCCTCAGCCCAATTACTTTTAGCTGCTTCATTTCTTCCATCATAAGATCTGAGGTGGAGCTGTTCACTGATGAAACCATAACCTTCAGCTCCATTCAGATCTTACCTGGTGAAGAACCAACCCTGGCAGTTTACTGCATGACCTGGGAAGTACTGGAGATATGATGTCAAACTAGCAGGTATAAATGCACCACAAATATGGTAGGCAATGTTCACCATGAACGAGAGGGAGCCTACCAACCTATTCTTAGATATTCAATGGCAGTGCCATTGTTGAGCCCCCATTATCAACATCTAGGCCACTTGCCATTGATCAGATATGGAACCTGACCAATCACATCAACAGTGTGGCAACAAGAACAGGACAGAGGCTGGTAACTGTCAGAACAGTTTTAATTCCTGAATCCTCAAAACCCTTCCACTGCCCATGAGTGTTAGGTGAGGATTGTGATGAAATACTCACTAATTGCTTGAATGGGTGGAGGCATAATAACAATATGATTGATGGTTACTGGATGTTTCAGTGGTTATTAGATGAAATCAACATCAAATTTAATTGTATTGGACAGTAAGACACACAAGAAATCATTTCCAGCAATGGTCCAAGAAGCTGATTGCCAGCTATATAAGTTCCAATGTGATGCCAGCATCAAATTACTATCATAGCGTACTGCTGAGCCTAGTAATTGATATAAATAATTCATGCAATCTGCCAGCTAAAAACAAATTTTGACAAGCAGATGTCCATAAAATCATTTGTAACATGATTGGTATTATGTTATTCTGTATCGAAGGTAGGATATTTAATAACCAACTCTACATTGTGCAAAAGTATGAGTGAAAATAGAATTTTCTATTAAAGCATAGGCTATAAACCAATGGTAAACAACTCTGAAAGTATGCTTTTGACAATGTTAACAACACCTCAGAAGGAACTAACACAAACCGAAAGACACTGAACCTGATGATTTAGTTGTTAAGCATCATGAGGGTCAGTGACACAAAACCTGATTTTTAACAGGGTCTTCCCTCTTGGAAGGTCAAGAGACAGGGCCTGAAAATAACCTTACAAGGAGATCTTGTTCATCCAGTAGTGTGAAATCACCATGCATTATACTTACTAAATGGCCACATGAACATACTGTTTACTATTGTTTAACTTGATAGATTGAGGAGCATATTGAGTTGTCAATCTTAGGCCCCATATCTTAGGAAGGACGTGCTTTTGTTGGAGAGTGTTCAGAGGAGATTCACGAGGATGGTTCCCGGAATAAAAGGGCTTGCATACGATGAGCGTTTGTCGGCTCTTGGACTGTACTCACTGGAGTACAGAAGAATGAAAGGGGATATCATTGAAACATTTAAAATGTTGAAAGGACTAGACAGAGTGGATACAGCCAAGCTGTTTCCCTTGGTGGGTGAGTCCAGGACCAGAGGGCACAATCTTAGAATTAGA
>JARFYF010000073.1:5926303-5936552 GCA_030265395.1 Rhina ancylostomus
GCCAAAACTGAATTGAAAACTGATGCAATAACTGGGACACCGGACTCAAAAACTGGAAAGGCCGACGTGAAAGTGGGGAAAACTGATATAAAAAGTGCGAAACCTGACCTGAAGCTAAAGAAGGCAGATTTAAAAACAGGAAAGCCAGAGACAAAAACTGCAAAGACCCCTGATTTGAAAACTGGAAAAACTGACCTGAAACCAAGCAAAACAAGTGGCCAAAATCCTGGGAAAACTGGATTGAATCTTGGAAAAATAACAGGGACCAACCCTGGGAAAAATGGATTGAAATCTGGGAAAACAGGACAAAGCCTAGCGAAAACAGGACTGAATCTTGGAAAAATAACAGGGACAAAACCCGGAAAATCAGTACAAAACCCTGGGAAGCTCTCAGGATCAAACTATATTTCATCCAAACACAGACTGATCAAAGTGGAAAACCAGGAGAAAAATGGGAAAAATCTTCTGAACAGGATTCAGAGTGTGAAAAAGGAAGAAGAAAGTGGGAAAGCCAAGCAGGACACGGTAAGCACTACGGAGTGGTTTAGCACGTCCTAAGAAAGTACTTTGAAGTGCAATGATGAATTACATAGCAGCAGTTTTCTTATTGTCCATCCTAAGCATCCAATAGACAGCACCTCTAATTGGGAGCAATTAGTAAGGCAGACTTGCATTTGTGAAGTGCCTTTCTGACCACAGAAGAACACAAAGAACTTTGTCTTTGAACTGCAGTTGCTCTTGTAATGTTGGGAATGCAGTAGCCAATTTGCATATAGCAGTGTGATAATCTCTGCTTTTCCCTAGTTGGGTTGGTTGAGGGACAAATACTGTCGAATATGATAGGAAAACTATGTTTTTACTCAAGGTAGCTCTGGGATTCCATATGTCCAGCTGATAGTATAAGAGACGTCGTTTAATGTCAAAAGTATGAAGAATCCTCTGTGATTAAAGTGACATCTTGGATTTTGTGCCCGAGGCGCCAGTGTGTGACTTGATCCTACAATTTTCTGATTTGCAGGTGAAAAGAAAAGAATTTCAGAGTTGTATCAAATACTTTATTTGGAAAATTCTTAAAATCTTATCGTCTTCATTCCACCAATAGCTTGCTAAGCAGGTGGACTGGTGAGTATGTTACAAAGCCAGACAGAGTCCAGAATCCCTGTCAGTTAGTGCACTTTTATATCTAGCTTTACAGCCCATTGGTGGTGTATAAAGGTAAACCAAGCCAGTGACCAAACTCCCAATCACAAGCTTCTGCTGGGCAGTGCCTTGTGTGGACACCCATGTCTAGAAAGGTTCTGGCGAGGATGAATTGCCCTACACAGTTGAATAATCTGCCAACTCCTTGCCTTCGCTTGCATGTAAGGTTGAATGAGGTGCAAGAGAATTATAGGAATGTGTGTCATCCAAAAGAGATAACATTAGATGTAAGTGCTAGAGGACCATACAGCTGTTGAACCCTGCTTCACCATTGAGTAAGATCGTGGCTCACCTTCACTTTCCTACCCAATCCCTATTTCCATTGATATGACTTGAATTAGAAAAGCTTGTCAATTTTGCCTTCAATATACAGAAAAACTGACTGCTCTCTGAGATAGAGAAATTCAAAACTCCATAGCTGATAGAAGAAAGAACTTTCTTCTGATGTCAATCTGATTTGTATAATCAGAGCAAAATCCATTTACTCTAATTGTCTTCAGCTTCCTAGGTTCTGTACTTTGGAATTACCTCAGGAGTGCATGAGTATGATTCTGATATTAGCATTCTGGGCTGGTATACCGTGGCCTTGCAACCATCATCCTCTGGAGGTGCTTTGGCATGCTTCAATTAAGTACACTAAATAAATACAAATTGTTGTTTCTGAGAGGAGTATAAGAACAGACAAGATTAGGGTTATGTCATGCCATTGCAGATCTAGGTATTTTGGGAATCCTGAAAAGAGAGGCTCTGACTGTATAAGGGAGAATAGCAATGTGTTCCTGATGTAATAAATGTACAATAATATTGTAAGAGAATCGTATTCCTTTTAATTCACTTAAATTTATGTCCACTCACAAGAATGGTTCCTCATTTTTTCCACTTCTGCAGAGGAACCAGGGTTTTACTGGTCTGCTCTCCACAGTGGCTGACGTGACCTGGATCCTTAACCCTGTATCTGGTATCCTTGTTTTATTTTCTTTTTTTTCCTTTGTCTCAAGAGTTCATCCTTGATACATGTTTAGTTTTGAATGAGATGGTAAAAGAAAGTACTCTTCAGCCGGAACATGAAACCATGTGGAGATGTAGCACAAAGATTTTTTTCTAATATTTTCTCATAATGTAAAAGGAGACCATTCAGCATTCTCATTATTGCACATTTCCCAGTGATCTATATCATGCACCCATAAGCTCCCCCATCTTCCTGATTTTCCGGCCATCCACCTGCAATCAGCCAGCACATCTTTGGGATATGGGAAGCAAACAGATCACCCAGAGGAAAATCATACGCCACAGGGAAGGAGTGTAAACTCCATACAGGTAGCAACCAAGATCAAGATTGAACTCGGGGCGAAGGAGCTACCAACACCCTGTGTCATTTTTTTCACACATTCTGTAGGATTAGGGATACACAGTTAGAATTTGAATCCAGGAAGAGTGGCTAGTTGGATATACAATTGGCTTGATGTTGGAAAGCAGAGGGTGATGATAGAAGGTTGTTTCTGGGACTGGAGACCCATGACTGGTGGTGTGCCTTGGGTCAATGCTGGGCCCATTGTTGTTTGTCAACTATATCAATAATTTGGATGAGAATGGACAAGGCATGGTTACTAAGTTTGCAGATGACACTAAAATAGGTGGTATAGTGGATAATGAAGAATGTTATCAAAAATTACAGGGGGATCTTGATCAGCTGGGTAAGTGGGTTGAGAAATGGCAAATGGAGTTTAATTCGGATAAGTGCGAGGTGTTGCATTTGGAAAGTCAAATCCAGGTAGGACTTTCGCTGAACGGCAGGGCCCTAGGGAATGTTGTAGATCAGAGCTACCTTGAAGTACAAGCACATGGTTCACTGAAAGTGGAGTCACAGGCAGACAAGTTGGTGAAGAAGGCTTTTGGTATGCTGGCCTTCATAAGTCAGGGCACTGAGTATAAAAGTTGGGAGGTCATGGTGCAGCTGTAGAGGACACTGGTGAGGGTGCATTTTGAGTATTGTGTTCAGTTTTGATCGCCCTGCTATAGGAAAGCTGTTATTAAACTGGAAAGAGTGCAGAAAAAATTTACAAGGATGCTGCCAGGATTTGAAGGCCTGAGTTATAGGGAGAGGTTGGACAGGCTAGGAATTTATTCCTTAGAGTGTAGGAGACTGAGAGGTGTTTTTATGGAGGTGTATAAAATCATGAGAGGCTTAGATAGGGTGAATGCCTTTTTCCCCAGAGATGGGGTATCAAGAACTAGAGGGCATGGGTTTAAGGTGAGAGGAGAATGATTGAAGAGGAATATGAGGGGCAACGTTTTTACACAAAGGTGGTATCCATGTGCAATGAGCTGCCAGGGGAAGTGGTTGAGTCATGTACAATAACAACTTTTAAAAGACAGTTGGACAGGTACATGGATTGGAAAGGTTTAGAAGGTTACGGGCCAAACACTGGCAAATGACGCTAGCTTGAATGGGGCATCTTGGTTGGAATGGACCAGTTGGGCCAAAAGGCCTGCTTCCATGCTGTATGACTATGAATTTGCAGCAACGCATGGAATGAGTTTTGTTCATGGATGAGTCCAGTTCCTATATGAAAGAGCATTTTGCATGTTTCCCAGTTTAAAAAAGAGTAAATGGAATGCCTGTCATCTCTTGTTTTTATCCATTTAAGCATAGGAAGACAGTAGAAAAGAAAGGCATGCATTTCATTGGTGCCCTATGTCCAGTTAAGTACTTTCAAAATGTGGTCACTATTGCTGGCTATACTTTGAAAGTACTTAATTAGTGTAGAAAATGAGAAGGCCAATGTTAGGATCCACAAACAGCAGTGCAATAATGCCCCAGTAATTTGTTTGTTGCGTAATTGGCTGAGGGGTAAATATTGGCCGAGATAACAGGGAGAACCCTCTGCACTTTGAAATAGTGTCATGGGCTTTTAGTATGTACCTAATTTGGCAGACAGGGCCTTAGGTTGAACAACTTGTCTGAAAAGAAGCATGGAGTGAATGCAAAGCCCAGCAAGAATGGATTAGGTGGAGAGGAAAAACTGAGGGAAGACCTATCACTTCCCACAAGAAAACAAGCATATTGATGCGGGCAGGTTCCTTCATTCTAATCATCTGACTCATCTCTTCCCCTTGCAGATCATCATCGTGGAGGATTATGCAGACCCCTACGATGCCAAGAAACGAGAGACAGGACAGAATGAGGCAGAGCGGGTGGGGGAAAACGATGGCTACATGGAGCCATACGATGCACAGCAAATGATTACAGGTAAGGTGTCTGAGATGTAGGACCACTCAGCTCAGCTGCGCTAAGCCAAGGTCTCAATTACTTAATTAGTCAAGTTCTATATTAATTACTGGGTTATTTTTCATTCCAAGGCCACATTGCAAGTTCATGAATTTAAATACAATGAGATTCCACGTGACTCTGGTACTAATACACACATGAATGATTTCTTTGAATCACAGTGAAACCACCTGCTTGCCATAAGATCCACACTCCCTTTTGTGGCAAACTTCAGGCTCCAGCAAGGAATCGATGGGATATCATTGCAATAGGGTTCAGGTACCTCAAAGAAGCACCTATTCTGTGTCCAGGCAGTTCTACAATCAATGTTACCAGTGCTTTGCAGCCGGGTCTAAACCTAACATTATGTGGTTGACCGTGCACTTCACCTTTCCAACCAGGGATACTGAATAGTGATAAGGCATAGGAGCACTGTCTAACTTGCTGAATGCCTCATTCAGTCCTGTTGACAGTTCAAATAATGTGATCTGCTGACTCATTGCAGACCTGGAATCCAACTGGGATCATTCCAGCTTGTGTGGCTTGTTGTAATTCCCACTGAGTCACTGGGGAATTCTATGCCATTTTTCCTTACACCATCACTAGTGTACTCATTGTTGTGCTGCTGGAAGATGCACCTGGTAGAATGTGTTTCTTCTTCTGACTGGCAATGGTTCAGAGGGGGAAGATTAATCTTACAGTGCTCAACTCAATTGAGCCGTGTTTTATTACTCCAGAGTGAGTTATCTCATCAGTCCTGATCCCTGAATGGGCTACTTGTGTTACTGGGTTAATATCCTGAGGCCTGTAGTATTGATCTGGAAAAATGAGTTCCTATTCCATCATGGCAGCTGGAGAAATTAAACCTGATATACCATAATTAAATTCAATTTAATAGAGTTAAAATATTTGGAATTGGTTACATATCATAAAAATTCAAACTAAAAGCAGAAAGTTTTTGAAATATGCAGTGGGTCAAGCATTATCTGCAGAGAGAAACTCATGCGCTCTCCCTCTCACTCTCTCCCTCTGGGATGGACAATAAACTTCAACTTGGCCATTGATGTACATTCCCTAATTGAGCCAAAGAAAAAGTTCCAGCTTTGCACTTGTGACTTGCCTGTGCCTTTGGTGTACTGACATCAAGTTGCTGTGAAATGTACCCATCAAGGACTGAACCACATGAACCAGGAAGGCAGCAGGTCTCCTGATCTCAGTAGTTGGCACCATATTTGCTCAGTGCACTGAATCAGGGATGAGGAAGGGTAGTCTTTGCTATAAAGTGCAAATATGGGTGACAGGTGAAGACAGAAGCCTGCAAACGCTCACTGGTATGTTTCACACAGAAGGTTGTATTAAATGGCCAGTGGGCACCTGTGGAACTGTACCCCAAAATTCAGCATAGTGAAGCAAAACAAAGATTCTGATATTCTTTCCCAGAATCTTAACACACTAACCTGCAACCTTTAAACAATACCTGATTAATATTTTCTGATTAGTCTCATCTCCTCTTAAGCTTTTAATGCTGACACCCTAAAATCCAAACCATGACCCTCAGAGAATACAGTTCTCTTTAAAGCACCCATGTGGCTTGGTAGCTGCATCCAGAGTCTGGCACAGAGCCCATGGTATGTGTAGGGTGTAATTTGCAGTGTAATCTCACCAACCAAGGGAGACTGTGCTGATGAGACATAACACAGAAAGCTGGCATTGGTACAAGCTTTAAAGCAGTCCCTTCCTTGCAGCCCAGTTCCTGTGACCGGGTCAGGAGTGGTTTTCAGAAAGTGACGCCTTGCTGGCGGAAGGCGGTGAGCTCTTTTTCCTGCTCTCATGTGAAGGAGAGATAAGGGACGCCAGGGGAGGTGGAAGTGACCAAGTCAGCGATGACCTTTGGGGTTGTGATCTCTGAACCTAACTCTAGTGAGTCAGATGCTTGAGAAATGTTGATATACAGCTGCAGCTAATGTCAACTGTTAATTGTATTATCTCCTCTAAACTTTTCATGCCACCCAAAATCCACCTCCCCCTCCACCCCACCATTCACAGTAAAATTGCCTGAAAAGGAAGGACCTTCACTTGTGTACCCATGTTTCTGAGAAAATAGAAAGGGGTTCTTGTATAATTACATCTGATCTTTTTTTCCAAACTACGAATGGAGACAAACTGCTTTGTGGATAATTATCTTTATTTAATGTTAAATTGTATGCTTTTCAGAAAAACTTTTTTTTTCCCCCAGCAAGTGCTTTGGGCCATCAAATCTCTTAGGTCAGGAGGTGCAGGCTAAGTCCCCCTCCGGTACTGAGCTAGGCTGGCATTCCACCATAAATGTGGACACACTTGCGTTACAGATTTGCAGAGTTGGTTCCTGAGATGAGAGGGTTGTCTGATGATTTAGTAGTACACTCCTGGTTTGGAAGAATGAGAGAATGTCATTGAAAGTTAAAGTATTGTGAAAGGGGTTGATAATATGATTGCTTAGTAGTTGCATCTCCTGATTAGTGAGCCTGGAGCTAGGGGGGCAGGGTCTCAAGATGAGATGTTGGATCATACCAGACTTGAGAGGAGAAATCCCTCATCTTTACCCCCAAAAGCTGCAGATAGTCCGTTGTTGAATGTATCAAAAATCAAAAGATTTTAATACACCAAGGAAAACGATGGGAATGGGATATTGGGGAGAAATGTGGTAGAGGTAGAGGATCAGACATAGTGGTGGAGCTGACTCAACAGTCCGAATAGCCTACTCCTATTTATCTTCTGTTCATGTTGCTAAATATGCTGGGTAAGAAGAGAATGTTTATTATTTTTAGTTGTTGTATATATTTTATAAATATTGATATTTTAGATGAAACATAAAACTAAGGTTGCTTTTTCCTATCCTAGTACTTCAGTTGGATATTGAGGATACCATTGTACTATTTTGGGATCAGGAATCTTTCCCGGTGTCCAGACCAATATGTATGTCTCACCTAAAAAAAATAAATTAGCCAATCATTCATCTCATTATCTCCGGAATTAGGCAATGTGTGGAAAAAAAACTTGTATGGCCTGAAGAATTATATCATCTTGCAACACAAACAGAGGCCATTTGCTGCACTGTGCACATGCCAGCTGTCCAATTAGTCCCACTTTCCCACCCTTTCCCCTTTAACTGACAGAACACTACGAAGTAATGTAATTAATGACATGTGAAGCACTTTGAACTCTTTCCATGGGAAATGGTACAATACCATAAATTAACAGCCATCCCTCAGCCACTCCTTGCAGTGAATCAATCTCCAGCTTTTGGTGCTAATGGTAGATTTGCTTTACCAGATAACCTCATCCACACTCATTCATTGAACAGCAAGGCTTTCTTAATCTGTTACTGATGCTTTTGTTCAATAATCCTCACAATTTAGTATCATTGAAAAGAAACACTTGTACTTCTACAGGACTTTTCATGCTATTAGGGCAGCCCAAATTGCTTTACAGCCAATTAAGTACATGTTAAAGTTAATTACCGATGCAGTGCAGAGAGCCAATAGTCAACATGTTCTATATTTTAAGATTTATTTTAATGTACATGTCTGTAATGTTCTCAACCCTGTTGGCAGCTTTATTGGTTATGGACTGTTTAAGAACCCTGGAGCTGTACTGTAGAATACCATCTTTCTTAAGAGCAACAGACACATAACATAGAAAAGAGCAACAGACATGTAACACGGAGCATGTTACTGTGCTGCCAAAGTGGGCTTGTGTTAAATATATCTCTTAAGTCCAATGTCTGTTAATGACATCCTGCCGACAACTTTAACAACAATGGAACCCACTGCATGCAAGGAGGCTTGTAACATACTGAAAGATATAGTCAGTAAATAAAACTGGATTCTTTTCATCCTTTATGTTTACAGTTACAGCTGCCTCCCATCTCCCATTTCTCTGATTGAATCTGATCTTGCCATTTTAACTTAAGCTCTCTCCTGTTATACCATTTCCCAGCTGCTTCCCCATATTGTTCTATACTCTACAAATATTTATCCATATCCCAAGAAACTGCACTTACCATCTGCCTAGACCTCAACAGGCACATGTGGTTCCCAGAACTGGTGCTCTGGGCCACTCTAGCTGTTTGAACACAGGGCAGGATTAAGATGTGACTGATGAGTTTACCACTTCAGGTTAGAGAAGGAATTTTAGTTGTGGCTCTTGCTTCATACATAAGAGTTAGGTGCAGGAGAAGGCCGTCTAGTCCTGTTAGCTTGCTCCACTATTCAAGATCATTACTGGTCTATCTCAGCTCTGTGTTCTGACACAATCCCTATATCCCTTGATTCCATTAATATCCAGAAATCTGGTGAATGAACTCCAAGGCTGAGCCTCTACAGCCCTCTGGAGCAGAGCATTCCAAGGATTGGGTGAAGAAATTTCATCATAGTATGAAATGGTTTGTTCTTTCTGAGACTGTGATTATTGGGTCTAGATTTCCAGGCCAGGTGAGATAGCAAGAGACTCCGCTAGTTCTGGAGCACAGCGGGGATGTTTTCTGGTCCCATAGACTTTGCTATATCCATTGTACTCTGCTGTTTCTTGACATGATGTGGGGTTAATAAAACTGGTTGAAGACTGGGTTCTATGATGCTGGGGACATCAGGAGGAAGCCAAGGTGAATTATACACTTGGGAACTTCTGGATGAGTTACCAGTCACATTCTGGGCCCTGCCTTTGTTAAAGATCGGAATATTTTTGTAGCCTGCCCCTTTTAACTGTTCATTTGTCCACTACTATTCATGACTGGATGTGATAGATCTACGCAAAGTGCCTTGGGATATTTAACGACTGTCGTTACTGCATTACTGCTAGAAAATGGGCTTAGGGATAAGGTTAGAAGAGGATTTAATTCAACAGAGTGAGGGCTGTACTGTTATCTGCGGTTCAGAGTCCAGCATGAAGAAGATCATTAAGGAATGAGTTGTTGGGCCTCAGTTTGGGTGCTGTGTAACTGCAACAAGATCCAATGGAGTGAGTCCAGTGCAGGGGAAGGAATGAAACTCAGTGAGGACAAGCAGTGTTCTCAACAGACTTGGAAAAGGTTAATAATTCTCCAGCTGCATAGAATGTCAGGAAGCAAGCAGGCAGGCAACGGAAGGCCAGAATAAAAGAATTTGTTCTCTTTATTAATATAATTTATGCCTGTTGTTTGTGCTGAGTTCCTGATCTCTGATATTTATGGAACATTATTTCTTAAATTTACCTTTAACCATGTTAACCCCATATGAACTGTAAAAAAAACTGTTTGCACTGGCACCTGTATCAAACCAGAGAAGTCAGGGTTTGTGTTTGCACAGTACTTCTCATGACCAAGTTTGTTAAAAGATTAAAAAGTGAAATCGTTTCCATCCATGTAAAAGGGCAGTCAACACCTCTGGTCTAACGCCTTGTCTGAAAGACGGCCTCTGGACAACACCGCATTTACTCAGTACTGCACTGAAGCATCAGCATGAGTAATATCTCTGGAGTGGGAGTTGGACACCATTTCCAACTTCAAATGAGAATTCTGCTCACTGAGCCCCAAGCACAACTTGTTAGTAAGACCATAAGACATAGGAGCAGAATTAGGCCATTGGCCCATCAAGTCTGTTTCACCATTTGATCATGCCTGGTTTATTTTTCCCTCTCAACCCCATTCTCCTGCCCTCTCCCCATAACCTTTGAGACCCGTACCAATCTATCAACCTCCACTTTAAATATACCCAATGACTTGGCCTCCACAGCTGTCTGTGGCAATGAATTCCACAGATTCAC
>JARFYF010000073.1:6267106-6290197 GCA_030265395.1 Rhina ancylostomus
TTAACTTTTTTTTGGATGAGATTCCATTCTACTATTTTGTGTTGGTAAGCTCATTGCTTTATGTTGAAGGACAATGACATGTGAGCATCTTGGCTGTATACAGTTATGTCCTTCCATATCTGGTGACCAGTTCAGTACCTGTTCAGCAACATACAACTGAAGCAAGCAGCTGTACTTTGCTCTATCCCTGGCCGTGCCCACTGACTACACATTTTACTGTCACATGTAGGACCAGCTAGTCAGACCCAGTCAAGAAATGGGCAACTTCCCCATAAGGTGCTTCTGCTTTCAAATGCAAGTGATAGATGCAAATCAATTTCACAATCTTTACTTTAGAAATACAGCACTTCAGTAAATGATGTACCAGGCTACCTTAAATGCCAGTTTTAATTTCTATCTGTACATTAGGCAGGGCATAAAAATACTACAATATAGAGCCAAATGCAGACAACAGCAAATTTATACAGGTCTTCATGGGAAAAAGATTTCACCATCCCTCCCACTTATGTAATGTTTCAAGTATATAAATGCTCATTATTTGCAGCAAAATGCTGAATCCTTAGCCATCCCCAAGAAAATTAGACTTATTTTTTATTAATTACAGGTCATTTCCAAAAGCACGAGTTGTCTCTGAAAAAGCAGCCAAATTTTTCACTGACTTTTTCCTCAACATAAGCGAATCCAAGTGTCTTAACTGAACAATTTACAGAAGAATGTTCCTCTTTGTGCAGTGACATTGGATCTATAAAGTTACCCTTCTCCTCCAATGAAATAACATTCACATGAAAAATGGCAAGTGGTGAAATATCAGTAGTTTTACAACTTAGCTCTAGTAGTGTACCTTGAAAAGGGACTTCACAGCTTAACTTCATTTTGCAGCAAATCCTAAATATCATGTCATATTAATAACACTTGCTAAATGTTTATAAACTCTTAAGAAAAATAAATGGAGAACTTGATCTTTACTTTTTAATTCAGGAAAGAAGAGTTTGTTTCTTCTTGCTACATACATATTACATTTCATATGAAAAGTAACCATCAAGAAAATGTGTGAATGTGTGTATGTGTATATCTATATCCATGAATAGATAAAGCTTTCAAAAAAAGTCAGAGTTCATCTACTAACACAGCAATTCAGTCCTCAATATTAGCATAAACTGGATTGTATGGAACCAAGTCTGGTTACACTGTATCCACCTCGATTCATTTTATTTCTTCAAAGTCACCATGAATGAAGCAAAAACGAGCTCTGAAACAGACTGATCATATAGAAGTCACTGTTTTTCAAAGCTGTTCCAATCATTACTTGGGGTGCCATTGTCCCACACAGCCCACCACCACCCCTTCCCCACCCACCCGGTTCCCTTTCCTCCCTTCCCCACTATTTATTTCTTTAAATATTTAAACAGCGAACAAGGATTGTTCAGCAAGGCATTCCTTGGAGACAAGCAGGTCGATTTGACAAAACAGTGACTGGTACAGAATGAGTCAAAGGAAAAAAAGGCAAAGAAAAACACATTGGGTAGCTTGTGCTAATCAATTGTTTCACCAGCCTAGGGACAGAAATAATCAAAGTCTTAACACATTGCACACAATTAGGTTTTATGTAGCCTAATATCAATGGTTGGTCAGTCTATTGCAAAAATAGAAGCTCGTTATGTGCCTGAGGAACATTTATTCCAAGGGTTACCATTTTTTTGTTTTTGAGAACCAATGACAAGAATCAAACTTTTACTATACGGTTATAAGAAACATCATAAATCTTATTGTGGTCTGCTAGCATAACAAGTAACTGTGCCCACTGCACACTCCACTGCTCCCAGTCCTGCTTGCTGTGATTTTAATCTTCTTGCTTGGATTGGTGGAAGTCTTGCCATGTTCTCAGCCAGTTATTAGATGAAGCAACCAGAGCACTACACATCTCATTCCACCCAATATTCTGCGTGGCATCTTAACGAGCAGCGCTGGCACGGCCAAAGGAAGAAGCTCCATCGTTGAGGCTGTGGAGAAAAAAATTAAATGGCATGCAAGAAGCAGGGGTAGCTTACTTTTGATTTTTAACATGGACCCCCTGCATTGAAGTGTCGTGGAATTGATGCAGGAGCCAATCCCAGTAGCTGCACGCATCCACATAACTCGTGGAAGTTTTTTGTCATTGGCACAAGCTACAGCCCCCAGGGAGCAGGCAATGGATTGCAAATGTTAACGCCTCTGCCTGCAGGAGTCAAACTGTGAGCAACAGGTAGTTCTCCCAGAATGAGACACCTGTGACATAAAGTCAAAACAAGTGTGTCGTCATGTTTCTGAAGTCTGGCACTGTAACCTATCTACACGCAACTAATCAGACAGTAGCGTCCAAACACTTTCAATGACGACAGAGACATTTCCCATTTGTGTTTAACCACTTTTTTTCTGCCACAACTGGTACAAAAGTAAAACTGTAATTTAAAAACAACACAAAGTAGCAAAGGGTCTGAAGAAGCTACAGCCTTCTAAGACTGTATTTATAATGATTTTTGCAACAATATAAGTTTTACTTTGCATAAAAGTAAGTGGTTGTCTTGTTCCAAGTAAGATTTCTATGCACAGCTGAAGTTTCAAAATTCTCTTGATGGAACACTGGCTTGCTACAGTTTGTAATGACCCTGTAGTGAAATGGTTAACCTTAACATACCTTTGACCAAGCACAGCAGGTCAACATTGGAGAAGGCAGTTGAAAGAATCAGATAGGAACCAGAAGGGAGAACAGACTGGGACACAAAAGACATGTAGGTGACCTAAAAGCACCATGCTGAACTTTTGCCACAATGACCACAGAGCTGCTCAGTTGAGCAAGGGTCAGAGATGAAAGAAGAGTTTCACATAATCCCCAATACAGAACATTCACCTTTGTCAGCTGCTTTTAATTTTCAATACCGTGGAGGCATATATGGTCGTTTGGGAGCAGTGGCAAAAGGGGGATTTCCAAGAGATAAGCTGGATCGCTTCCCACTTTGAAAAGTTTCCCGAGGTCTAAAGGATCCTCTAAAGTCTCTATGGAAGAACCTGCCAGGACTACTGTAGTCTTGCTGGGTTCCAAAGGGTGGCCCATAATAATCTCTGGCAGACCTTTGCACTGGAGCCCTGTTGGTTAAGCTAAGGAAGTCTCTTGGAGGGCATGGAAGTAAGCCAAGGAGTTCTCGAGGTGGCCCAGCTAATGGGCCAAGGAGGTCTCTTGGAGAACCAGGTAGAGGACCAAGGAGGTCCTGTGGTGGAGGGACAGGAGGGGGGACAAGTTGATCTCTTGGAGGAGGGCCAGGAGGTGGAACAAGGTGATCCTGTGGAAGTGGGACAGGAGGTGGTGGGCCAAGGTGGTCCCGGGGAGGAGGGCCAGGAGGAGGGCCAGGAGGGGGAATGGGAGGGGGTCCCAGGTGATCTCGGGGAGGAGGACCAGGAGGCGGCCCAAGGTGGTCCAGAGGAGGAGGACCTGGAGGGGGCACTGGGGGACCAGGAGGTGGTCCAAGGTGATCCCTGGGAGGAGGGCCAGGAGGTAGACCAGGACCAAAGTGGTCAGGGGGCGGACCAGAAGGTGGTGCAATGTGGTCCACAGGGGTCCCAGGTGGTGGTCCAACATGGTCCCGTGGCGGCCCAAGCTTCTCGTGGGAGGAACCAGGAGGTGGCCCACTGTGGTCTTGAGAAGAACCAGGGAATGAACCATGGTCTCGAAGAGAACCGGATGAGCCACCCATATGTTCCTGTGGTGGGACAGGAGGGCCTAAGTGATCAGGTGGAGGACCCGGGGGCAGACTCATGTGATCCCTTGGGGGTCCAGGCGGCAGTCCAATATCCCTCAAGGGAACAGGAGGAGGGCCAATGTGATCTTGAGGGGGGCATGGGGCAAGGACATGATCCGGAGGAGGCCCAGGCGGGTGCCCAATGTGGTCTCGGCTAGGGACAGGGGGTGGCCCAATGTGATCGTGTCGTGAGCCAGGTGGAAGTCCAATCTGCTGAGTTTGTCTTTCAAAAGGATTGCTAAAGCTGTTGGATCTATAGCTGCTTGACGTGTCAGTGAACTGGAGTCTGTGTTCTTCAAACTGACTTCTAAAGCTGGGAGGGATACCTTGAGTCATCTCAGAAACGTCAAGAGACGAGGAATCATCATCAAAGTCTGAAATGCTTTCGCTTGGTTCAAACCAACTGCTCCTGGACCCCCCTCTCCCATGACTCATACTGCCTCTGCCCGACCCTCGGCTGGAGTCCAGGGTCTGGATGGGCTCTCCAAACATCAGCCTCCCAGCTGACGGGGTACTGGAACCTAGTGTCTCTATGGGGGCTCCTTTCTCCTCTACGTTCTCAGGTAAATCTGACGTAGATATACGAGTCTCAATGCAATGCTGCTCTCCATCTGCATTCTCTGCAATCCCAGATTGTCCAAAAATTGGCAGGTTCCCTTTCTCACTCAAGCCACCTGACGGAGCAGGACTAATGGGGCTTTCTAAAGGTTTGTCATCAGTAGGTCTACGCGAGGCATTTTTTAACATATTCTTGAACTCAATGGTTGAAGTAGCAGAGACAGGAGAGCCCAATGTTACAGTTTTATCAATGGTGGCAGCAGATGCGCGGCTGAAAGAACCAGGTACAGCACTTTGCGATGAGGAAGATGGTCGGGAAGAACACAGCGAGTCAGAAAATGCTTTCTGAAGTGATCCTGTGTGAGATATATCTGAGAAGGAGGGCTGTAATATGATATTATTAGACTCTGAGCGAAAGAACTGATTGTTCTGACCTGGTGAAGGAAGGTTCTCAAGATCAATTCCCTGATCATCTTCCCTATACCCTTTGCTACTATTTGACCTACTGCCATAAGCTTCTTGGTTCTTAAGAATGGATTTCATGGGCTTGGAGAACACAGACTTTAGACGACTGTAACTGGCAGAGATAGACTGGTATTCATTGGGACTCTGCATCTGATCTGTTGGTTTGTTTGATTTGAGAATAGATTTTGGGGGCTGTTTCACCAAATTGGAAACTGAAGCAAGCGGTGGTCCAGCATAATCAAAATCAGTGCAGGATTCACCTGCATAAAACTGTTCTTGAGGAGAGTCTCTGTGGGGGGAAGATTCTTCCCACATCTCTGAGGATTTGTAGGAGGAAGGGAATGAACCCCTTCCACGGTTATATGAAGTATCGCTTTGGTAAGAAGGCACTGTACTGGAAATCTCTGAGTAACCGGAATCTATATTTTGTGGCATGGAAAGTGGGGGAGAGATTGTGCTACTAGTTGAAGAGGAAGGTGGACTGATTAGCTTAGATAGTAAGGACATTGGATCAATAGTGCCTGTTGTTGCTGGTTTGTCCATCATTTCATCCTGGGTTGGAGTTCCACCTCTCTCGTCTCTGACAGGCGTGCCATCCTGGTTGTCTAGAATGGTACTGCTGGAATTACGACTTCCATCTGAAGGCTGCAAGAGACTCTTAGAGTCGCTAGAGCCCAAATTGCTCAGGAGAGGGATATTCAGATCTAAAGCCTTAAAGCCTGGATTGACCTTCAGAAAGTTGTGAATTTTCAACTCCAAACTTGATGGTGAGGGTGGTTGTGCTTCTCTTTCAGCTGTAACTGCCTCAGTGGATGCCTTCTGACTGGTCAAGCTCCCTCTTGATGAAGAGGCAGCATTGCGAAGAGAACTTTCAAGCACGTTAGTGCTGGCTGGTGTCTTCAGGCTTGTGTTGGACAGGGCAGGACTATGGTTTATTGGGGCAGAGTTCACTGAGGAAGCAGAGGAAACTTCTGATGCAGGTGAATTTGGAGAGCAACTGATCAGCCCTTGAATCACAGGCTGAGTGCTGGAATTAATAATAGGAACGTTTTTGTCCAATGGACTGGTTATGTTTGCCACTGCCGGGGTAGAAATACTTTGAGTTGCGCTGCTGGATGGGACAGAAGTGTTCCCTGTCACACTCTGAAGCAATGATGAGAGACCTAATGGGAGAAAAAAAGTCAGTTATATTTTGTAAACTAATTTTAAAACTTGAACCCTGGCAGCAAAAACAAGGAAGGAAGGGAAAACAGTTTACAGTTGTTAAAAGACTGGATTTTAATTCTTCTCCGTTATATATTTCTACCTTAATAACTTTGACTTGTTTAACAGCAATACATCCTGAAAAGCTTCTTGAAAATGGAGGATTACATTCTGAGGAAGAGGGAGGGCTCTTGATAGCTTTGTGGTATTTTTTTGAGTGGGTAAAATACACCTGGTGACTTTGGAAAGTAATTCCAAAGTGCAAAAGCTTTGACGACCTGCCACTGACGAGATAGAGGGAAAGGGTATTCTTTCAGTACATCACAGGTCATCTTAGGAATGTATTCAGACAAAAAAACGACAAAATTATATTAGGATTCTAAAGCTGGGTCAGAGGAACTTTTAATGGTCTTAAATGAGAAGAAAAGTGATGGGGCAGAAATTTGGGAGAGAACCCTGGAATTTAGGGGTGCCCAGGAGACCAGAACTGGAGGAAATAAGCTGCTCTCAGAGGAATGTCACATGCTGAATTGGGGACTAGAGAAGCCGTGGTGTCAACATGAGCATGAGAGTTTTACATGCAAGATGGTGCTGGCCCATCAGTAAATGTAGATCAGAAGCAATGTTGTGAGTTATCACTGAGCTTAAGTTAATGGTATGCAGCAAGGAAATGATCAGAATAGTCATATGGAAAGAAAAGCAACATGGATAGTTGGAATGAAGCCCCATGGCCTAAGCCTTCCCTCCCAATCTCTGTAACCTACTCACCCCTCTAACTTCTACTATCCCTACTCTCATCCAATGTTTCTATTTGAAGTTATCGGTGTCAGGAATCGAGTGTCACAGCAGTTAGTGCTGCTGTCTCACAGCTTCAGGGGCCTGGTTTCCATCTTGATCTCTGGTGTTGTCTATGTGGAGTTTCTTCCCACTCCCCAAAAACAGGTTGGTAGATAGGAGTGGCCACCAGAAATTGACCCTAGTGTGTGTGCGTGGCAGGACAACCAGGCCACACTGATGGCCCTAGAGAGAGAACAGGTTACAGGGAAACATGCGGAAATGGGATTGATGGAATTACTCTCAGCACAGACGATGACTGAATGGTTTCCAATATCAGGAGAAATATGAAATGTGAACATTGACCTGTTGGTATCAGAGATAATATTAGGGTCTGTTCAGTAGTCTTCACACAGTTCCTTAACTTTACCTTGCAGTGCGGGAGCAGAAGGCCCCTGGGTCTTGCTGAGTGCTGACAAGATGCTCTCCGGAGTTAATTCAACTTTTGACAGGATGCTTGCCAGAGGATTGGGAGGAACTGGAGAAGGCTTCTGAACAGGGGCCTTTTGGCCAGTATTGAGCTGCACCCCAGGAGAAGCCACTGATGTTACAGCAAGCACAGGCGTTTGACCAATCACTGGGCTGACTGCAGAGGGCAAGAAAAAGAAATCTGACAAGTTCAGTAACAAGACAAACTTGCAAAGTAATGGAGCAAAAATTAAAACAATTAAACAAGATTTAAATGCAATTTAATCCTTCAAGGGACCAGCAAATAGAAAACTCATGCAAAACATTAAACTGAATTGTAACAGTAAAAATGGCACTACCCAAATATGCCGACAATTGCTAAGACAATTGGTTCAGGCTGGTTGCTCTCTTATAGGTTACCCAAAAGATGATATGGATATACATGGGAGAGGTCTGCTCCCACAATCACATTATCTGGCAGTGGTCAGCAGCAGCACCTTGGAATGGGATGATGCCTGATTTACTTCCACGCCTCTATTACCCAATAGTAATACTCACTGTAAGTGTTCCTCAACTGCTGAGCATGGCTTACCCAGCAGACTGGTGTCACTAATTACCATAGTTGTCAGTACATGGGAATAAAAGTTATGCAATCTGCTTCTTATATGATGCTCTTAAATTCACCTCCTCAAATGCTTCCAACCCTCAGAACTTGACTCTATGCCAAGACAAAGATATATTTGGAAGAACAAAAAGAATAAAACATTTTTCTTTACAGAGCACAAACGTTTCACATGCCAAACATATTTTTGTTTGATTTTATCCATAGCCCCGAAATGTTGGCATTTTCATCAAACCACATTCTGTAAAACACTGGCAAGAAAAGTTATTTTTTCTAATAAATCTTTGGTTCAGTGCAACAATAGTTTTGCAATTTAACCAAACCTACCTGTGTTTCCATTAATGAAAAATTGCAGCGTTTACCTATAGTCACAAACATTTCCAACAAATGGATAGGCACTCTGATTTAGTCAGTATAATTCATATTCTGGTCAAAAAATTCAAGTTGTAAGGAAGGAAAAAAAGTTCTCCCGATTCATTTCTTTTCCATTATTAACCGATCCAATTCAGAACAATAGAGGAGTATTACACATCAACTCCCAAAAATGGAGGCGCTTAGAAATCAGGCCAACTGTTTGCCTCCTGTGCGCACTCACCATCCCACCCACATTTAGTTGTAATTGCTCCCAATTGATGCTGGGTCATGGTATCACTCCACAGAATCCTGGAGGGGCAACCAAGCCAAAGAAATCCTGAGCTCACCATGCGTCCATTCACACTTCCCAACTGCAGTCACTGAAAAGCATTCAGGAGGCAGAAGTTCTGACTGAGATTTTCCCCTCTCCCTAACCCAAGAACAGCAGGATTGCATCTTATTGCAATGCCTCCTTCAACATCCCTAGCAGTACATTCCACACTTTAAATACTCACTACATTTTAAAACTGCTTTTCATAGCATTCTTGGCCCTGTTACCAATCACCTTCAATCTACGTCTCCTGGTTCTTAACCCCCTCAGACAATACCAATTTCTCTCCACCTGTTCCATCTGTACCCTGTATGATTTTAATACCTCTATCAGATCCCATCTTGATCTTCTCCGAACCAAGGGGAATAACATCAGCTTCTTCAGTCTATCCATGCAAATCCCTGATCCCACCCATCTTGGCAAACTTCTGCATTCCTCGCCAAAGCTTTTACATCAAAGTATGGTGCCCAGAACTGGACATAATATTCCGGGAGTGGGTGAACCAGTGCTTAAAATCATGATTTTCTCACTCTTATACTTTTATGTCCAGGGTGGCATGCATTTTTAACCATTTTCTCAACCTGCCCCGCAAATTTCAACAACTTCTGCACACATATACTCTCAGATCTTTTAGAGTTGTGCCCTGCTCATTCTTCCTACCTAAAATGTACCAGTTGACAAGTGTCAGCATTAAATTTCATGGCCTTGCCACCCATTCCACCAGCCTGTCTACATCTCCTTGAAGTCTTTTACCATCCTCCTCATGGTTCAACCTTTGAATCATGAGCAAATTTGGAAACTGTGCCATGTTCACCCAGGTCCAAACCATTTATATTTATAAATCAATGGTCCTAGTACCAAGGGCTTGGAGAATTCCATTTCCGTCCTGTTCAAAAGACAAGCTTTCATTACCAGTCTCCTGTAACGTAGCCAATTTTCCATCATTGCTGCCACAAATGCTATTAATTCATGGCTTTTAATCTTGTAACATTTTATCAAACACCACTTAGAAGACTGCATATAGTACATCAACTGCTTTCCCCATATCAACCATTTCAATCACTTCATCAAAATATTCTATCGAATTAGTTAGGCATGATTCCTCACAATGCTGGCTTCCTCTAATCAGTCTAAGCAACTATTAATTCTATCCCTCATTATCACTTCCAGAAATTTCCCCATTATCAAGGTTAAACTAGAGTACCGTTAGCAGTTTCACCCCACATCCATTTTTGAACAAGGATCTAACATTGGCAATCTTTTAAGGCATCACACCCAAATCTATATTTGTTTAGAACATTATGGCCAGTGGCTTCTGCAAATTCCTCCCATACTTCCCTCATCAACCTGAAATGCATCCCACCTGGGTCAGGTAACTGACCACTTTTAAGTGCAGATAATATTTTCTAGTACTCTTCATCTACTTTTCCCCACCCACAATCTTGATGACACCTACCTTTGCTGAGACTTCAGTACAGCTTTTTCCTCTGGTGAAGGCTATTATAAAGTACTCATTTAGCACCTCAGCCATTCCCACTGGCTCTGAGTAAATTTCTTTTCTAGTCTCTGATAAGACAACTTTTCTTCTTCCAACCTTTTTGCTGTTCACATACCAACAGAATATTTTTGGATTCCTTTTATGTTTGCTGACATTCCTTCTCGAGCTCTCTGTTTGCCTTTCTTGTTTCCTTTATTACTTCTCATATGTAATTAGCTTGTTTTTCACTGTTGTAAAACACTCATTGTTTTTTTTACATGGAATGGCATATTAATTACCAAAGTAACAATCAACTTCATTTCAAAGGTTTCTTTCATCATCCCTTCCACAAGATATTTACATAACAAAGAAACATTTAATTCATGGTGGACAGAAATCTAAGGAAATTCTTTGGTTGGAGTCTCTTTGAATTACAACCTTTATATCTGGTCACATTATTAGAATGAAGTAGAAATGTTCCCTACTCCATTACAATTAAATTGATTGTTACTGAACAGGATGGTTTGTGCCTTTTTAAAGTTGAGGGAAGTTTCACAGATCTGTTATTATTTCACCTTGTACCCAGGTACTATTTAGCTCAATGCACACCCTACAAAAGTAATTCAATACCACATCAGTGCTTTCTCTTTCATACTATGATTAGGAGGCGTCAGAGTTTATATGTTTTGTCAAGGCTTTTTGATTGAATAAAACCCAAATTAAAAATTCATAAAGATTGTTTTTATCAATTAATTTCATTGACAAGACTTAATGTTATACCTTTCCCAAAATATCAATCCATGTTCATTGGATAATCACTGTTACTGTGTAGACATTCCAGTCTAGGGCTGTTCAATGCAAATACATCTCAACGCTGCCTTTGGACTTCAATGAACAAAAAGAACACATCACTTTGACCATTTTCCCATGGTTTACTCTGTTCAATTCTTTCATGTTCTCAGAGATTGCTTCTAATCCAGGTTCCTTCTCAGAATCTCTAGACTTCTATTCATCCAGCCTCTTTACCCAAGAGGTGAATAGAAATCCTGTCACAAATCATTGTGTCTGCATTATCAACATTTGTTATGAAAAGCAGCAATATAAGAATTAGTTTTTAAAGAAGTCAATACAGTTTGTATTAGAATAACTGTATTTTGCAATAAATTGTACCACATTTGCTTTTCTTATTATGATATAAAGTATATAATCAACAATACCTTTAACCTGCTTGCAGCATGGTTTGTTCCCACATTTCTTTAGTAATAAAACCATCAAACTGGTTGTCCCATGTGATCTCCCAGGAGTAACTTTTTATAATTCAGGATTATATGTTATACCTGAGCTACATCAACCCACATGTTGCAGATAAAAAGACACAATACACAGAGATCAGTCTGGTTTTGCAAACAGCAGTCAAACTTTAAATATAAGAAAGATGTTTAGGGAAAATTTCAAAATCTAATGCAAACACTCAATGGCATTATTTAGTTTTCTTAAGTTAAGTACAGACCAATTAGCTCCCTCTCCCATGTCCCATAACATGACTCAGCTGAAACCACCAAGGACAGCACAGGAGTGTGACAATTTCTCTCATTAGTCTTCCGGTGTCCTCCCACAAAGACCAACAGCTTGGCAATAACTACTGCCTTTTCTCAAAGGCTGACAAATGAATTTACTGCCTCAGTACAATGGATTTCTCTTCTGAACTCCCAACGATCAAAGGCAACATAAATTCACTGATATTTATATGGCACTACATGTCATCTCAAGAAGTTTCTTCAAATTCTGCCATTTTACACAGAGTATGGTCCCATGAACAACAATGAGACAAATAACTTAGCACTCAGTTTTTTTGCTGTGTTGATTAAAGACAGAATGAGAAAGAGAGCACAAGATAACCCGACTTTTCTTCAGGTAATACCATAATATCTTCAGCAGCCACTTATGACAATCCTGTTGTGAGTGCAATTTGATTCAAAGCACACAAGTGATTACAATGTACCACCCACTGCTGCAGTGAAATGTCAGCTTAAATCATGTGCTTAAGCCCCAGAATGGTTCTTATAGCACAAACTTCATTTGCAGGTAAGCTGTAAATAAATGAACCCAGCTAACATGCTTTTCAAATTAAACTGACTTGCAAGTTAGCCAATTAATTATCAAAACTCCTTTGCAAAAGAAGAAAATATTGAAATGTGCAACCCACCCCCATGAACAACTCCTAAGTAATCCCTTTTGAGGTGATGTCTGGCAAAGGCTCTGTGTCTCACCTGTGTTCTTCATGGCTGTTGTCAGACTGCTAAGGATAGAACTAATCTTGCCCAAGTCGATATTTGCCAGGTTTGGGAGGCCCAGGGGTGGTGTTATGGAGCTACTCTTTGCCTGTGTGTTCTCTGCTTGGGTGGATGCCTTTTCTGGCTGTGGGCTCGCACATGCTGCTGTTGTGTTTGGACTGGATTCCTCTTTCTTCTCCTCTCTTTCCACTGCTGAAGAGCAACAATTAGAAGAAAAAGGTTCAAACTGGGATATTTTATGACTGGCCACAATTGATTTATCTGCAAATATCCTTCCATCTTGTTCTTTGATGTTTAGTGTCCTTCTTGTGCTTAGATATCTAAGCATTAAGTTGTCATATGATTGTGCAGTTAGACCCAATTCCATCCTTGCCAAGTATAAACATTCTTATTTCCAATAGGAATGAGGAAAAATCATGCTCTTTCCATCTCACTGCTCCACGTTGTCAACTGTAGCATTCCTCCATCAAACTTGCAGTGAGTCTACTCACTAGACTAGCTCCAAGTGACAAGGAGAGGTCTGGTATCATTTCAGACTGTTGACCAGTGAGCTGGACTTGGGCCTGATGCCAGTTCCAATTATCAAACATGCTAGTGCCTAGACCAGTTTGTGAAACCAGGCCTTCAGGTTGAGGGATCAGATAGTATTCAATCTAGGTAACTGAACTCAGATCAATCTGCCAGAGGAACAAAGATTCTAAAACAGTCTAATTAATAGCACCAGTCAATGTAACTAATAAAGGGCACACTTTGAATTGAAAATTAAGGTTTTATATTAAATGAACCACAAAAAAAATCCTACATTAAAACTATCCAATAAAACTAAAATAATAAGGGCACAGATGAGCAGATCATTAAAAGAAGTACCAAACAAAGATGAAAACAAAGCACCCGCAACTGAATGTCAGGGGTACATAAGTCAATAGTATTGCTGTTATATACAGGGGCCCTGACCAGGCTGCACAGGGTGTTGTGCACAGCTTAAATATTATTTATACAGAGGACGCACTAGTACTAGAGGAAGGATAAAAAGATATATACATGGATGTCACCAGAACACACAAAAGGTAATTTGGTCTGAAAGGTTAACTTTGTTCTTTCTCATAGATGCAGCCTGATCTCCTGAGTATTCCAGCACGTTCTGCTTTTAACCTCAGAGATTACAGCGACCGAAAAAGACTGAGAAGGTGAGGATTCTGCAAAAAAGAGGTGGAAAGATGACCTTGTAACATTATGAATGGACTGTATGGGCTGGATAGGGAGACAATAGTTTTACAATTGCCCATTAGTGCAAGGTAGTTGCCAACAAATTCAACAAAGAAATAAGGAAATATTTCTAGATTTAGAGAGTGGAATTTGATACCATAAGGGAGTGGTTAAGGCAAATAGATTTGACACAAGGAAACAAGAGAAGAGAATTTAAAGGTATACTGGAAGAGGTGTGTGGAGGATAAACACCACTGTTAACTAGATGGACTGAAAGGCCTGCTCTGTGCCTCTAACCAGAGATAATAACTATTGCTAAGCATGGTACCTATTATGTTTGTTGCTCCTGCAGCTTCATCATCTGAAAGCTCCATGTCCTCAACGTCACAGTTATCACCTGAAGCTTCAGGCGTTGGTGGCCCAGGGCTCCCTTCCACCTTCTTTGGCAGCTCTGGAACAACCTCCTCTGCAGGGCGAACGGGGGACTCAGAGCCTGTTGGTGATGGAGCATCCATGCTTGGAGATGGAATGGGAGACTCATCTGGATCCGGAAGGGTTGTTTTCAGCTGGTCCAACTTCTTCTTCAAGTTATTGACTCTGTTGGCAAACGTCTTATACGCCTGTAAGAAAATAATCAATAGCAACAGAGGCAAACAATGAAACAAATAGGCAACAATGCTTGTCCCACTGGCTGTTTATTCCATAAGAAACTAAGAAAGTTGGATCAGAAGCGAGAAGGAAGCTTGTAGCTTTGCCGAGTTAGGAAGAAAAATAAACAAAAGCAGCCAACAGAAGTTACAGATCAAGGTTACTCAGGTAGTCATATCCAAACAGCAATAATCAGAGTGGCTAATTTTCTCAACCTAAATTTGGTTAGAAGGACAATCAATGTATAACAGAGCATGTATCATCTTCACATTGGCAACATCTCTTGGTTTATGTAAAAATTGGAGTATAAGACAACCTCCAATAACACCAACAAACCGAATAGCGATTGATAAGTTGCTATGTTCAGTGATAGCTCTGCAGTACTGAATTATACAGCAAAAGGTGGGGAGAAAATTGGTAAAAGTTTATTGAGCATTCCCTACACTTAATTGGCAGGAAGCATTCCCTACACTATACTCATCAAGCACACAACTCAATTGCTATTATCAATGAACTGCTTTATATGATGTTTTAATCTTTGATTTTTCAGGAAATCGTGACCACCAGTGTGATAGCTCCATGCATGCTGCCCTTGGTGGAACAGTTTATGGGCTTGGGAGAGGCGATTGAAGGAACTTTAGTGAACTGCTACCATGGAGTGGTATGTCGTATACTTTGCAATAACAAAGTTCTGGAGATTAAGGGGTTCAATGATTAAGATAGAGGGGTACAGGAAAATGAAGCAGCAAGTGGACTGGAACATGTAGCTCGTGGTCTTTCCATTCACCTGCTGCCTCTGTCCTTCTATATGTCAGTAGTTGTGAGGTACTTGAAGAAGCAGGTCTTGTGTTCCTGTAAACCTGCAGGGGATTCTGCTTATCTTCTGATCTAAGTGATGAAACAATGCTTCCTGAGTGGAAGCTACCAACAGGCACAATTGTGAAGAATAGGAAGCATAGTAAACGGCTTGAACACTCTCCAATATTTACCAATGGTAGGGTAACACTGACACATTCAGAAATTCAAATGTACCTGGTCAATGCTTGATATATTCAGGTTTTTATACTTTGGAATTCAAGAGGCTGAGGTGGGCTAATTTAGATTTTCAATATTATGAAGGAAATGGAAGGTGGATGCACACTTCCGAATGATATAAAATTAAGAAACTCTGGAACATGGATGAGCTAAGTTTTGCAAAAAGGATAATATATATGGAGCAAGTTAACAAGACAATAAACTGCACAGTAAATGACCTTGCTAGAGGATACACATTTGTGGGAAATTCCATACAAATGTGGCATGTGTTCTCACCAAGAATCTAACAAAGACTTACATTTGCTACAATCTTCACTTCCTTGTACTGAGCCTCATAGAATATTTCTGCATTTTCGAGAGCTTCAATTAGGGGTGGAGTTTTCTTCACTTCCCTCTCAAGCTCTGCACAGAAATCTTCCAATTTGGAACTGGATTCCTCAAAATCTTTGGAAAATCGCTTCCCCCCAGCACGATCTGAAAAATGAGAATTAAGTATTCCATTGAGCAAGCACAGTGGCCTGTACAAGTTACTTGCAATTGTTCAATATAAAGTTATGGCTGGCAATACAAAAGACCAGTTAAATGTATCAAGAAGGGAGTCGGAGAGATATTCATTCTTGAATCACTGGGGAGACCAAGTTGAATATTCAGAGATCAATAAGATGGACAAATGACTCTTTCCTACCACAACAGAATAAATCTTATTGAGTGATTGAAAAATAAAATGAAATTTAAAGTTTCTACACGTCAAGCAGCACTGTATAACTATTTAAATTAGATGCAATTTCTCACATTTCTCACCATTAATCCACACTCAATTTTGGTCATGTGTATTTTGACCATCATTACAATGATTTCACCTTTAAAGCAGTCTGTTGGCAGAGAAGTCCAGAAGAAATGCTTTTTAACCACAGGTTCTTTCTTTACCTGTCCCTCTGTAGCACTGTAATTTCAGGTTGCACTCACTTGGGGGCACCATATCTCACAGAATAAACAAACAAATCCTAACTTCGGGCCCAGATTGGGCTCATGGTTGTGGCTCACACTTTCCATAGCCTGTGCTTATCCAGATACACAAGGCCAAGGCCAAGACCATTCCAGATTCGAACAGCAAGGTTCTGAGCAGCAATTCCAACACAATGTGCACATTTTCAAGAACAGCTACTTCCTTCAATTGTTCGGTTCTTGAAGCAACCGGCAAAACCCTAATCACCACTACAGTTTAGCAGAACTACGACCACCCTGATCACTTTGCACTAAAATAGACTTTGATTTTTCTTTGTTTTAATTATGTTTTTTCCTTGTGAATATTCTTTATAATTTATGTTTAATTTATATTTTTCTTGTGAATGCTGCTTATATGCCATGTGCCTGTGATGCTGCTGCAAGTACTTCATTGCACCTATGTACTCGGGAACATGACAATAAACTCAACTTTGACTTTGTCTTAACGCCAACTGTCCATTTTCCTCCACAGATGCTACCTGATCTCCTGAGTTCCTCCAGTATCTTTTTTTACAGCCTTAAAACACCTCTGTAAACCTTAGAGCAAAGCCCTATTCACAGCTTTACCTTATGTTAAGGTTTTATCAATGTTTCTGATATCCCTGATATTCAGGGACATTTTAAAAACTACAAAAATCAAATAAACAATTTAAGAGTATACTTTAAATATACTTACCTATTCATGGCACAGCCTCACAATCAGCATTCAAATGAATGAGCTGAGAATTCTGAGCCAAGTCAAACCCACCACAGGATCTGAGAACAGATCTCCCAGAGAAAACATGGGCGAATCTCAGAAGTTTAAGTTCCACTGCTGGACCTCTTGAAGAGATCAGCTGCAGAGCACAGTAGGAATAACATGATTGGGATCTCCACAGTGGTGGGAAAACAGTGCGGAAATAGTGGTACTTATAGGCAAAATCAGATTCATCTAAAAAGGACCAATGCAAAATACAAATCGGTTCAAATCCTTCTCCACAAGTGTTCTGGAGGTATTCAAAAGATCACACACACACTTTACATACAATTCAGTGCTTTACCTTTCAATCTCTTCAAAGTCTCTGTGCTACAGACATCCACGCGGAGGGTCCCAAGCTGTTTCTCTTTGAACTCTCGCTCATCCTCAGCTTGTTTATATGACCCCAGCTGATCAATCAGCGCTGGAGGCTGCGATGGAAGACAAGCACAGAGTCAACTTCTATGAAATTCTGATTAAACTCCCAATGTTCCATAGCACCCATCTGAGGGTCATTCACAAGCCAGGTAAGGCTCCAACATCCACTCTGTAAATATGACAGGGCAATGAAATACATGCAAAAAATTCCCAAGCTCAAAGCTTAAAATGAATGAAGGAGGGATCAAAATTTTTTGTCTCAATCTCTAAGATGTGGCTCAGTGGGAGCACTCTTGCATTTTGACTCATTAGCTCATGAATTCAAGGCTCACACCAGGAAAATGGCTCACAACACACTCAGTAGTACACCAGGGGAAGCACTGCACCAAAAGCGGTGCCAATGCCTTGCCTGCTCTCTTGGGTGAATACAAAAGATCTCGGAGATATTTTTTGAAGAGCCTGGAGTTCTCCCCAGTACTCAACATCACCAGGAAATGGAGATTATTTGATTGTTGTGCCCTGGCTCTTCATGGAATCATGCTGCATGCAGATTGCGAATAAAGTCCTTCATTAGAGAGTAGATTCAATAGCTTTCCTGTTCATTGCCTGTTACAATGATTACATTCTTTAAATTCCAAATTAGATGTAAAGAGATTTAGAACTTCCCAAGGATCATTAATCAGGTTTTTCTATTATGGCCTCACCACATGATAGATACACAAGAAAATAGGAGTAAGATTAAGAGTGAACCATCCAGCCCTTCAGACCTGCCCTGCCATTCGGTGCCATTTCTCCACACCTTGATCTATCAACTATTTATCCACCTCCACTTTAACTAATGATCCAGCTTCTACTACTCACTGGGGCAGCAAATCCCAGAGATTCACCACCCTCTGAAAGAATAAATGCTTATATAAATCAGATTTAAATGACAGACCACATGTTGTAGTTATGTCACCTTGTTCAAGACTACCACTAGGAAAACATCCCAACTTCTACCCTGTCAACCCCCCATAAGATCTAATATGTTTGAATAAGGTCACCTTCTCCTGAACAGGAAAACATGCCTAAACTATTGAGTTTCTCTTGGTGGAACAACGCTGTCCAGGAAATAAACTGGTGAATCTCCTTTGTATTGCCTTCAAGGTTACAGTATAATTTTACGTAAGGGAACCAGGTGAGACCTCACCAACACCCTATACAATTGTAACAAAAATTGCCTATTTTTAAACTCCAACCACTTTGCAATAAAGGACAAAATGCCGTTTGCCTTCTTAACTACTTGTTGGACCTGCACTTCGCTCACTTGCAGTCTATCTACTTAGATAGTAACCTGCCTTTTGATTTCTCTTACCGCAGTGCATGATCTCACATTTCCTCACACTAAACTCCATTTTCCAGTCTTTTGCCACTCTTACTTATATCCCATTTAGAATGACAGTATACTTGTCACAATATTCCCTTCCACCTATTTGCATATTATTGGTAAATTTGGACACATAGTGTACTGGTCCTTCCTCCAGGTCATTATTGTAACTAATGAACAATTACCAGCCAAGAACCAATCTTGCAAGTCCGAGGGTTAAATACATAGCATGATGCAGACCACAGAGTTCAAGGCTCTCCTTAGACTGTCTACCAAACTCAACTAGGAACAAATTGCAGGATTCAATAACTTGCCTCAATGCCACAGAGCTAAAAGGAGAATCAAAGTTTCCATCCATGAGAAGGTCACTCATGTGTGGAAAATGAACTACTGGCAGCATCAGGCTTCACTGATAAGTATCTGATCAGATCTTGTGTTTCATCCACAAGCAGGGTGGGGTCATAAAGGATGTTTTACTCCAATCTCTTTTGGAGAGATACAGCATCCATGAGGGAAGTTAAAATGCTAAATCTATCAAACTTATATGTAGTTTGATTTCTTTTTAGAAAAAAATTCTGACTTTTATGCTCATGTCAAGTTGAGGATTATTATTATCAAATCTTTCTTCAGTGGCTATGTAGACGAAGACTAATATTTAAATAATTCCCTTTACTAGTCAAAATGACATGGCTAGATGGATGATTACATTCACATTGTGAACATTAAAAGGCACTAAAGGAATGCAGTTTGTTGTTGCGTGTAGCGGATTTGGATGAGAATAGAACTGGATTTGGCGACAATGCCTCCCATAATCCAATGCCAGAAGTGGCAATCTAGGCATTCGCACTTGGAACAGGCACCTCAGAATAACCTCACCACTGTAGAATCCAAATCCCAACAACTAGAGAGATTGGAAGTAGAAAACTAAAATACAAACACAAGAAACTGCAGATGCTGGAATCCGGAGCAATAAGCAATTTACTGAAGGAAGTCAGCTGCTCAAGCAGCATCTGTGTTGGGAAAGGACTTGTGAACATTTCAGATTGAGACCCTGCATCATGGAATAAAATGCAAACACTTACCCTGAATTCAGCTAGAATCTTGGATTTCACAACAACTCTAGTTTTATTGCTCACTGTGGGGACAAAGAAGAAAGGTGAAATCAGCTGCGCATATAGCAGCCCCACTGGAACAGAGGTATATATTGCCATTACTATTTCACTAATTCGTACCAATGGTCAGCTAAAATATATAGCCAGTGTTTATCTCAGAGGTATCTTCAGTGAAAATCACTAACAATCAAGCAGAGCAAATGATCACAGAACCCAACAGTAAAGAATGAAAAGAGAATTGAGCAGTTTAGTCTCAGGGCTCAGATGTGATTTTCCTTGACTATAACTGCCCAGTTCCTGTGGTTTGAATGTTATCTGAACGACAACTACTGAAGCCATGCCTTTGCAGAAGCTTTCAGATGCAGTCTCCTGGGCCAAAGTGAGTGGGGCAATAGGTGTCCTGTGATTGGCCCCACTGGATTATGATGGAAGAAGAAAACCGGCCCAGACCATGCTTCCAACCTCTGGAGTTGTCTCAATGAAAACTGATCCTGACAGTATAGTCAAGGTCACCCTCCTCTACCCTATCCCGAACACCCCACCACCCAGTTCCCCAATCCCAATCCTCAAAGATGGCCAGTTGGAAGGGGGTCTATAAACTGTCAGTTTTTGGGAGTGGGTGTAAGCTGAATGTAAACAACAGCAAGGAGAGAGATGAAGCAGACAATTCTATATTTCTATTGATTTCTCTTGGGGTAAACCAGTCAGAAAAAAAACTGCAAAAACTGAAGTGCTTACTTTAGATTAAGATTTCTATTGGGCTTTAGGGCAATGGGAGTCCAGAACCAGCAGAGGTTTCTCGACAAAGATAACCATTACATTAGACAGGCAAAAGTGACACAGCTCAGAGCTGGATAATCAACTTAATCATTTATAGTTTAAGGTTTAATTCATTAAATATCATTATAGACATTTCAATGTCAGACTAAACAGCCTTATGTTGAAAGTCCACAATAACCTACAAGGTCTGAAATGGAACTTGTTTGTCAGCCTCATGAGTAAACTGAAACAGCAAAAGTAGATTGAATGTCACCAAATATTCAATGTTTTAATAAATAATCAAATTCTGAATACATCTTCCCTCCTGCCAGAAATTTTATCCATACCTGTTTTCACTTTTGTAAAGTCAGTTGTCTTTCGTCCCACTAAAATGAATGGAAACAAGTGAAAAATAGTGAATTTTCTGCTGCTTAGTCTGAAGTCTTCTTGCAACAATCACTCCAGACTGCACTCTAATATTTCTGTTTGCACTTGCACTTAAGGGAAGTAGTAACTATTAAAAACATTTTGTTTTAAAACATCTGGCCCCAGTTAATGGTCTTCACTAGTGATAACTGACAGAAATAGACATCTCCCCAAATGCCTCCTCCACCCACCCCACTCCGAAATCTCAAACTCTTATCAGTCACCTCCAAACATTTTAAATGCAAATCACTCCCCTGATAATATGCAAAGGCTCAACAGATTGTTCTGCAGTTTTCTCAGCTTGAGAGGGAGTTCTTTGTTTTTGCCTGGTACATCCAGTGACAGATCAATATGCTGTAGACACGAGCCCACTTCTCTCTCACACTATGATTTAATAATACTTATTAATGGACTACCATTCAATGGTACGATGTAAATAATCGCATAAATATGTCCTGCTGAATCCCTTCTGCTGTCCTAAGCACTGAACCTGCTATATTTCCGCTTACAGAAATTTCACAAAATATCTTATTTAAGAAAAGGCATAAACATGATGCTCATCCAGCAGAAACTATGCCCCCAGAAGTCCAATCCTGCTCTGGGCTGATACACATACTCTCAATGAAAACAACAGTTATGCTGTAAAGTTTTATGTGAGGAGGAGGAGGAGGAGGAGGAGGAGGAGGAGGAAGAAAAAAATTGATCTTGATTGTGAAACTGCACACACAAGAGCTGCTACATGCTGCATAGGTCAACAGCCTTGATCAAGGTTAGACAGAAGAATAACCTGGGTAGGTGCTGGGTGAGCAATTCACTTGCCAGAATCAGAACATTGAGCATAACTCAGAAGTGGCTGAAGTAACCCCATGTATAACCTGCACCTTACCAGCAGCTGCCAGTTCAATGTAAGTTTCACACCTGCAATTAACAGGTGATTAAAATTCATAGATGTTTGTATGATGGACAGACCCGAGGATTTTGTAAGTTACAGAAATGCAAACCTGCTATACAGCTTGAATTTTCATCAAAGTTAACACTTATCAGATTAGACATCAGTAACCATCAATATAAATGCTCAACAAATTCCATTTTTATTAAATCATATGTTCTTGGGTGGATCATAATTCCGGTACCCACATTGTGCTTCCTCAACCTTTCAACAAGAAGACAACATGAATTATGTAAAAAATCTTGTAATATGTTGACCAAAGAACAGCAGTTACTTTTCTTGCATTGTGGGTGTTTGGTTTGTGCCCTAGGGAGACCCTACATTCCGTCAATCTGAGTGCCCGACGAACCACACATAAAAACATTCTCTGCTTGACTGAGTAGACTTTGACATTAATAGATTTGCTCTGATGCATATTTGTTTGATACTTTAAATAACATACCTCAGCACTTATTTATGAGTAAAACAAAGAAATACACGAGGAATCAAGGTATAGGTAGTTCTGTCATAACTTGCCATACCCATAAAGCATTGGTTACAAGTGTGATCATGAAAACCTGTTTAGATCTGTGCTTTGAAGAAAACTACAGCCTGCTCTGTTATAACGTGACTTTCTATAATGTGACATTTCTTTGAAACATAACTATCACATTATAACAGAACTACTTGTATATCACCCAAAATAATGTCCAGAGCATGCAATTAAGCAGGTAAAGACAGCATCATTACACATTTGCATTGCCAATAGCTATTCCCTTTTGGTCGTAGAAAGTTTAATGACTAGGGCATTTTCCCCTCAGCTTGGGTGAGACTGGTGTTACGGACTAGGTTACTATTAGTGAATGTCCCTTTAAGATAATGTGAGAGAGAGAGAGAGCGCGAGAGAGAGCGAGAGCGAGAGAGAGAGAGAGAGAGAGCGAGAGAGAGAGACAGAGAGAGAGTCTGTGTGTTTGTCATGCTTACACCAAATTGTTACAAACCAGCAACAAAAGAAACACACTGAGTCATGATTCAGTGTTAAAAGCTACTTTATTAATAACTACTTATGATAATAAGAAAAATAAAAGTAAAAATGTTAGAACGTTAGAAGTAAAAATGTTAAACCCCAAACATTAACCCCAAAAACTAACTAAACTTGTCGTGTGTGTGTGG
>JARFYF010000073.1:6730977-6743598 GCA_030265395.1 Rhina ancylostomus
GATGACACCACCAGGAAGAGCTGTCAGAGCAAAGGGCCACCAAGTCAGGTAAGGTGAAGCCTTCACATCTACACGTATCAGCTGAACCTGGGCTTCAGTGTCTGCAGGTGGTTCCATTCGGTTGAATACCGCCAGCACTGCTGTATTCCAATGGCCCAGGCCTCTCCTTTGGAGCAACACTGTGCAGAATACCAAGCACAGTTGATGCCTGGTTACGGGGTGAAGCAGTCATGTTGTACAGCCCATTGATCAACTGGGATTCAGTGGTCCCAGCCTGTGCCAAAGACACCATCACAGACTCATCTGCCATTTGTGGGCATCTTAATATTCGATGTGAAGTCAGTCTGAGGGTGATGAGGAGTACATCTGGGGATGTAAAACACGCAGCATACAAAGAGTACGTGGTCTTGCAAACAGGACCAGCTCATGGATAGGAACGGTTTAGAGGCATGGGCCAGGTGCAGGCAAATGGGAGGAGCTCAGGTCGACACCTTGCTCGGTAGCGATGAGTTGGGCCAAAGGGCCCATTTTCCCTGTTGTATAACTCTGCGAATCTACATGGGGCACCTCAGCCAGTCCCCTCCCCGCTTTATCACACACCCCTTGTCTGAGATTTCCTCCTGAACTGCTCCAATAACATGCATCTCATCCACATCACAGCCACAAAAGGGAATCTGCGGCAAAACTGTGGGAGACCTTAAACCAGAAGGAGACGTTAAACCAGAGGTAGACCAGTGGGGTGGGGGACAGACACCCGATTGCTGTTCCTTGCTCCTCAGAACGAAAAGCAAGGGACAGAACTGGAAACATAAAAATGTTGCACTTAGTTTGTGTGTCATCACAGTTACAACATGCTTGTTCTTTATTTATCCTCGACTGTAAGGGTCACAGGCAATTGGCTTGCTGGGCAATTCCAAGCCAATCAAGCTGCCACGGATCTGGAGTCACACAGCCCCAGAATGGGCACTGACAGAAGATCCCAGATAACAGAACAGTACAGCACAGGAACAGGCCCTTCAGCCCACCATGTCTGGGCCAAATACCATACCCAATTCAACTAATTCCTTTTGGCTGCAACATGCTCCACATCCCTCCATTCCCTGCATACTTACGTGCCCATCTAAACCCCTCTATTGTTTCTGCTTCCACCACCACCATGGCAGCCCATTCCAGGCACCCACCACTCTGTAAAAACCTTGCCCTGCACATTGCCTTTAAACGTTCCCCCCTCACCTTAAACCTATGCCCTCTAGCATTCAACATTTCTACTTGAGGAAAAGGATTCTGATTGTCCACCTATGCCTTGCATAATTTTATAAACTTCTATTCAGCAGCCCCACCAATGATCCAGAGAAAACCCAAATTTGTCCAACCTCTCCTTATAGCCAATACCTTGTAATCCAGGCCACATCGTGGTAAACCTCCTCTGAACCCTCTCCATACCCTTCACACTGTTCCTGTAATGGGACAGCCAGAACTGCACACAATACTCCAAGGGCAACCAGTCCAAAGGTTTAACCAGCTGCAACGTGACTTCTCGACTCTGACACTTAATAGCCCCCAAGCGATGAAGGCAAACATGCCCGATGCCTTCCACTTTCCTCACCTGAAGGGCATTAGTGAACCAAAGGTTTTGTTTTAAAAACAATCTAGTTTACTGTTCTTGCCGCTGGTATAATATTGCAGATTTGTTTCATTAACTGGATTTCTCCAGCTGCTGTGTGGGATTCAAACCAATGTTCAGATCAATAGTCCAGTAACAGAACCACTGTGCAACTGTATATGGTCCTCCCACCACTGTTAGTACCAGGGGATAGTTGAGGTCTCCACATTTTAAAAATAAAAGTTCCAAAGAAGGTGCAAAACACATTCCTAGAATGATATCAGAATGAAAGGTTGCACCCTTCAGGAAAGATCAACGACATCTTCAACGTCAGTGGAAACACCTTCTCCATGTCTACAACAGGGTAAAGGTGGAGAAGGTGTCTCCACTTGCATTGGCCAGTGACAGAAGAAGGTGATCAATGTGGTCATTAAATCCAACAGGGAGTTCTGGAGAAACCTTCGCCAGTGGTGAGAGTGTGGAGCTGACTTGCAGGGAGCGGCAAAGGAGAACAGAAGAGAGGGAGTTAAGGGAAGGGCAGATAACGTGAGGGGAGAGAGTAAAGGGGTGAGAGAGAGCAGGGTGGGAGGTGGCGCACGTGTTGGATGAGCAACACCTGGGCCGGGCCAACGACCGCAGATGTAGGCAATCCTAAATAGACAGAATTCTGGAATACTTGGTGGATTCAGCAGCATCTCTGCAGACAGAGACTGAATGCTTTAGATGGAACTGATCAATCCTGTTTCTGTTTCCTGACTGTTTCCAGGATGGAGCAGTTGAGCAGAATGACCTGTCTCCATGCCGTAACTACAACACGTTGCACGTTCTGGGGAAAGAAATATTGCGCTGAATTGTTCACTCAATCTCTCGGTGAAAACACTGAATTACACCCCCTTGTTCTGGATGTTCTCATAAAACAAACATTTTCCCCCACATTCACCCTATTTCACCCCTTTTAGAATTCAAAAGCCCTCCATCAGATCTCCTTTATCAGAGATTGAAGCCCCACCCTATCCCAGCTATTCTTCTAGTTATGATCACGTAAATCTTTCCTGCATTTTCGCTGACACCCCTTTATCCTTCCGACCGCATTAACCTCTGTACAGTCCATCCCCGGGTTACAAACACTTGACTTATGGACACCTGTACACACCAATCAGCTCCCATCACGTTATTAAATTCAAAAGTCCGATGTGCGTACAAATGTTCACTCCTATGAATGGCTGAACTAGTTTCTCTTCTCTCCATGTTTAGTAATTGTTCTTTCTTATCAATCTTGAATTTTTGATGCCATCCATTACAGCAATGTGGAGGTGTGGTTACTATAATCAAGTGATTTTTGTGTCTTTTCTGACTTGAGCAAAATCGACTTATATACGTCTGTAAATATGGAACCAGTTCATTCCCCAGGGATGGTCTGTACCTTACTGGAAATCCAGCCCAAATTGGAGAAATTCAACATAGCTCCTTACTTTGACTCCATTAGTCTGGAAATAAGCACCAGTGTATTGCCAAGACTTCATGATAGCTGTATCATATTAAAGGCACCATTCATTGCCCAGTGATCATACTCACACCATACAGCCAGACAATGCAGGGTTCATACCCCATGCCAGAAGTTCAAGCACAAACACTATGCTGATGTTCAGCGCCAATGCAAGTGCTGCACTGCTTGTAGTGCTGGATTTAAACTGAGGCTCCACCTTGAATGGACCTCTTGATCCCTCAGTCTACTTTGTCGTGGCCCTTGTGCCTTATTATCTGCCTACACCGTATTTTCTCTAACTGTAACACTATATTCTGCATTCTGTTATTACTTTTTCTATTTGTACTACCTCAGTGTACTGGATGGATAACATGCAAAACAAAGTTTTTCCTCTGTACTTCGGTACATGTGACAATAATAAACAAATTACTGCCCAGCTTTCCTCTCAACCTACGACAATTCAACATGGAAAGCATATTCTTACCCAGTACAGAAGGTGCTGTCTTTGGCAACAAAAACTAATCTGTGATTTGAAACAACTCTCGGTGCCTTTGCTAAATTGGTTGAGCAGTGCTTTTCTGGAGCAGACAGGCACACAAGTTATGAGTGGACAGCTTTTCCCAAATATTACAACCTTTTGCTTATGGGACATGCCAGAGAGGGCAAGCTGCTTCGTTACCACTGTCAGACTTGATTGTAATGCTGTCTTTACTTCCCTATTACAGGACCTCTGTGAGAATGTGGTCACTGTCATTCAGAGGGTTAACCGAACTACAATCATCATCTGCGGGACTCACGCTGGAAACCCTAAGTGCTGGTTTTTGGTAAAAGTACCTGTTTAATTCACGGTAGCTGTTAAATGTGCAGATTTACAATCAGTCCGCACAGTGAGTCTACCTGGCTTCTAGCTGCCTCTCTTGATCCCTGTTTTACAGACCAACAACGGGACCCAGCTAGCAAGTGACAAAGAGGGACGCGTGCTGGTGAGGGATGGGAAGGGCATCTCACCATCAACACCAAGTCAACGTCCTATCACCATCGCAGTTGGTGAGTGTGGAAACAAACACGGGTGTCAGGATGCTTTGTGGGGACACCGCATCCCATTCTTAACCTTGAAGGGTGCTGGGGTAGGTGATCGGGGGAATCCTCAGGAGGGGCTGTGCCACAACATTATAGAGAACTGTACTTGCTGTATGAAAAACACAGTGATGCTGGAGGAACTTAGCAGGCCAGGCAGCGTCCGTGGAGAAAAGCAGGTGGTCAACGTTTTTGGTCAGGACCCTTCTTCAAGACTGAAGATTGGAAAAGTGGAAGCCTGATTATATAGGAGGGAAAAGCAGAGCAGTGATAGGTGGACAAAAGAGGGGAGGCAGGGTGGGCACAGGGTGGTCATGGGTAGATTCAGGTAAGAGATGGTGATAGACAGGTGCAGGGGAGGAGGGGAGACAGATCCACTGGGGGATGGGTCAAAGGTAAGGAGAGAAAGGAGAAAGGGGTAGAAAAAAAGAGATAGGCTAGGAAAGGGAAGAGAAGAAACATGGTGGAGGGGTGGGTTGTGGGGAAGGGGGGTGGGGATTACTTAAGGTGGGAGAGTAACTGTACTTGCTGTGTGCTGTATTGTTGAAGGGCAGCGTTGACGGAGTGCTACAGCGTTGGAACTGCTCTGTTTTGGACCAGAAGTTAGAACAAGCCCCTGGTCTCTAGCTCTGGGGAGAGCTGGGTTTGACCTAGTGTCCTGCAAGCAATATAAATCATACTCATGTCCCAACTGTTGCTTTGGGATCGGGGCACAGGAAGACTGGCTGCTGCACCTCCTGCAGTGTAACTGGAACCACACTCCAAGGGATTTCATTGGCCATGTGGTGCCATGGGGTGCCATGGGCAGGAAATGACGACAGGTGCTAGCAAAATGCAAGGGCTCTGTTTCTCCAGCACTTGGTCTGTAACTTTTACCCTTTTAGGCCGCAATAAGCCAACCTCTTTCAACATTTGCAGTCAAGTTCCTCCCTCTGTTGACAGTCCAGTCAACCAATGATTGAAGATGCAGTTGACTGCTTGTTGGTTCTGGTGCACTCACAGTTAAATGGAACACACATACACAATCCAGCTTTTTACAACCTTCACCAAAATAGGGCTCCCACCTATGAACATCAAACACAACTGGAAGTTTATGCGAGAGAAAGGAAAGGTTTGGATTTGGTGGAATTCGGTACACTGGCAGTGTCTGGATTCTGTATAATGGGAGTAAACATCTATGGGCTCACAGGAGTAGAGTGCAATGGCAGTGAAAGGGAAGAGGCTTTGCCCATTGGAACTCTTGTATACAGCAGAGCATCGGTGAGCTGTGACCACATATTAGTAGTGAATCTACAGGCTAAAGTGATTTACCCAAGTCCCAGTGCCACACTGCTGTCCAATTATTTTCCACAAATGATTCAGTATCAGTAGAAATCTATCAGGATTCAGCAAAGTTACTCAATTGTGTCTCATTCCTCTTGGCTACAGGTGAAGACCTGTACTCAGCAATTTCCAGCACCAGCCAGAACAGTGGGTCGATTCAGCGCAGTTACGGAAGGATGAAGCACCTGAAGTCCGAGGACAGATGGTTTCAGAGTAAGTAGTGCTTAACAGCCAGAGCAGCCACAACGATGAGGTAATTGCATCAAGACTTTCCCTTACGAGGACTGACTCACCACAGAGGTGGCTCCATTGGTAGCAGTTCCAGCTCTAGAGACCTGAGCACAACATCCAGGCTGATTCTCCTGATGCAGCTGTCCCTGTACTGGCAATATCACAGGCACCATCAATTGGATTGATTAGATGTTGAACCAAGACTCTATGTGCTAGTATAGGGTACTGTCACACTGATGAAATGGACACTGATATCCATTTTCAGAACACTTTGTTAATTGCCCAGTGGTGGTCTAAACCCTGCATTATTTTTCCCTGTTAGATCCAACATTTGTGGGAGCTGCTTGGATTCAGCTGAAAGACAGCGACAAGGATGAGGTTTACTTTTTCTTCAGGGAGACCAACGACAGCATTGCGTTAGATGGGGAACCCTACAGGGCCTACATCGGACGTGTCTGTAAGGTAAGGTGGACCTGGATCAGTATTAAAACTATTTACACCAGGTCTCAACTTGGATCCTGGTAATTCAGCTCTTTACACACTTGGGACATTTTATCCAGGAAATGATATCTTGGGTGCACTGAGACATCATTTCCCCCTTCAAGTCCATCAGTAGGAGATGCCTCTCAAGGATAAGCAAGGAACAAGGACAAAGGAGATAAGTAGGAGTGGGGATACAGGTCTCATGAGTGGACAGAGCAGGTGGCGGTCACAGTGGTTTTCGAAGTGCCTTGAAAAGGCAGACAGAAAACTGGGAAATTAGCTTTGAAAGTGAATGCATTTTAAACCAAGGGAGTTGTGGAAAATGGGAAGAGGGGAGAAGGCGGAAGATAATTCATGATCTTATTGAATGGCAGAGCGGTCTTAAGGAACAATAAGACTGAGTCCTGCTGCTGATCCTGACGATCAGAAGAGCTGACAACTCACACTCTTGGAACATTTCCCCACATTTACACGTCCCCAGCAGGACTTTCCCGAACCAGGTAACCAGTTACACTCTGTTGGGATTTTTCAGATTGACGAAGGTGGATCAAAGACTGCTGGTCAAGATTTGTTTTCAACGTTCTTGAAGGCGCGACTAATCTGTGGTTTCCCAGCCGAATCAAGGCTTTTCAACAAGATTGAAGATGCCTTTGTCCTCCATGTGGAGGATGATCCGAGGAACAGCATGGTGTATGGAATCTTTTCCAGCTTGTGGTGAGTAGAAGCTCTCTGCCAATTGGATGTTGTAAATTCCAGACTGTGTTTTGTGATTTACCACCCAGTCCGTCTGCTGTAGTCAGTAATATTCCACTTCATGGCTGTGCAGTGACCTATCCTTGCCCTCATTCTTGGTCAACACTGATTACACCTTCACAAGCTGCTGGCGACATGGAGCGGGAGGGCAAGGATGCCATCCCAGAAAACACTGCACCGGTGGAGATGGTGGTCACAGAACTGACTTTCTGACATTCTACTTCCCGTAGGAACTCCACCGCTGTCTGCGCCTATTCCCAAGAGGAGATAGAGCGGGCATTCCGAAGCTCAAGACTGAAGGGCTTTACTGGCAACCTGCCAGGGGGCCAACCACCAGGAACGGTATGGCAGTGTTTGGTAACAATTTCAGTGTGTTCTTGCTCACCCTTGGCTTAGATCGAAAATCTGTCCTGCCAGGAGCTGGAGGACAGAGGTGTAGAAGTGCAGATGGTTTAGAGGGATATGGGCCAAACAGGCAAATGGGACTAGCTTAGATGGGAACCTTTGTTGGCATGGGCTAGTTGGGCTGAAGGGCCTGTTCCTGTGCTGTATGACTCTATGACTAAGTCTTGGTGCAACTGTGCCAGGCATTGGTGATGCCTTCAGATCTGTGTGCAGTTTTGGCCCTCATGTTTAAGGAAGGATATGTTGGCTTTCAATGTGGCGCAGAGAACAGTCATTAGGCCTATTTCCGCAATGAGGAATGTTCGAGTAGATTGGGTCTATACTCACTGGTGTTTAGGAACAGGGGCGATCTTTGAGAAGGGCCTTGCTATTCACAGATGTTGTTGCTGCGAACACGTTTCCCTGAACTGGGGAAATCTAGAAAAAGGAGAATTTTTTTTTCAGGATGCGAAAGGAGGTGGAATTCCTTCCTGTCTTTTTCAAGAGATTTTTTGAATCCTTCCAATTTTCTAACTCAGACAGCAGTGAGACTATTCCACAGTGAGTCAGGTAGATTTTCTGGCTGCAGAAGAAATTGGAAGCTGGGGATTTGGCTGATTCTGGTCAAGGCAACAAATCAGATCAGTGAGACTTCACTGGATGATGAGGAGGGCTGGAGGAGCTAAACGGGCTACTCCTTCGACCAAGATGTGTCGACATTTTTAAAGGGGCATTCAGGGGTGGATAGGCGAATGCCATCCGGAAGTGTGGTCGAAACTGAGAACCAGGCAGGAGGATGATTGAAAAAAAAACGTGACTAAATGGTTTCATTTTCACAGTGCATCAAGGGGAGTGCGCCCAAAGTCATTCAAACTATCAGAAACTTCCCAGAAATCGAGAAGCCGATCTACCCATTCCGGAAGCACCCACTCTACGTTATGAAGCATAACAACTACACCAGGATTACGGCTGACAGAGTGAAGGGGGCCAACCAGGACTTCTATCATGTCTTATTCCTTGGTACAGGTATGATACATTCACCGCACAAGCAAATATCTCGGGACAGCAGGCTGTGACTGGTGGCATATCCCAGGGATTGAGCCCAGCCCAGGCTCCAATAATTCACAAATCACATCAATCATAATTGTACTATTTCCATGTCCGCTGATGACATGGAACAGAACGTGAAGGTGAGTCGTGATGGGGATGCAGGGACGCTTTAAGGGGAAGCTAACTGATTGGGCAACAACATGCAGTTCAACATGGAACAATGCGAGGGCACCCAGTTTGGTGGAGAAAACTCAGATGAGTTCTTTTTAAAAATGGAGACTGAGAAATGTTTTATAGATCATTTCAGCACAATACGGGCCATTCGGCCCACAATGTTGTGCCGACCTTTTACCCTGCTCTAATATCTATCTAGCTCTTCCCTCCCACATAGCCCCCATTTTCTATCCCCCATTTTTCTATTCATTCATGTGGCTAAGAGTCTCTCATATTCATATTTACATGTCCTTTTACACAAGTCACTTGAAAGCCAATATGTAGGTTGGTGCAGCAGGCAATTGGGAAGGTAAATGGTACGTTGGTCCTTATTACAAGAGGATTAGAGTACAAGAGTAGGGATGTCTTACTACAGTTATATAGGGCCTTGGTGAGAGCACAACTGGAGTATTATGTACAGGTGCAGTCTCCCGACTCTCAGAAAGATGTACTTGTCAGAGAGGGATTCACCAGACTGGTTCCTTGAACGCCAGATCTGTCCTACGATCAAAGACCAAGTAGGATAGGGCTTTCCTTTAGAGCTTAGTAGAAAGGGATGAAACCTTGTTGAGATGCACAGTGATTGACAGAGTGGATACTTACCCTGGCTGGAGCCTCAAATCAGGAGTCTCAGTCTAATAACAAGTAGGCAAGTTAGGCCTGAGATGAAGAGAGTTTCTGAAATTCTCCACTCCAGAGGGCTGTGGAGGCTTAGGCATTCAAAAACTGTATCTGTAGATTTGTGAATAGTAGAGGAAGCAATGGATATGAGAATAGGACAGGGAAATGGTGTTGAGGCAGAAGATCAGTCATAGCCTTGTTGAATGAGAGAACAGACATAAGGAACCAACTGCCTACTCCTATTTCTTACTTACAGCTTCTGTGAATGGGGCAAGTGTGTCAACTGCTCTGTACAGATGACATCTGTATTTTCTTTTCAAGGAAATGGGAAAATCCATAAAGTCCTTCACAACAATGGGAAGTCCTTCATCATTTCAGAGTTCAGCCCATTTAAGGCTGAAGCTCCCATCTCCACCATGACGCTGGACTCGAGCACGGTAATGTTCAAATGGTGAATGTCAAGGGGCCATTGTGCTGTTCAGACCTGGAGGTTTCAAGTGTTGAACTGCACCAGTCACCGGGAAGGTACAGGTTGGTCCTGTAGCTTGCCTGTGACTGCTGCAGGTGTAAGCTACCCTTTTCCATTGGTTATCTCTGGCACAGCAATAACCCAGTGCATTGGGCCTGAGCCAACTTTAGTCTCAAGAGCTAGCCCCCAGTGTTCACAGCCCAGTAACACAGCGGGGCTTACTGACAGCCTCAAGAACAAGCCCCCGGTGCACCCAGACCAGTAACACAGTGGGGCTTACTGACAGCCTCAAGAACAAGCCCCCGGTGCACACAGACCAGTAACACAGTGGGGCTTACTGACAGCCTCAAGAACAAGCCCCCGGTGCACACAGCGCAGTAACACAGCGGGGCTTACTGACAGCCTCAAGAACAAGCCCCTGGTGCACACAGACCAGTAACACAGTGAGGCTGACTGACAGCCTCAAGAACAAGCCCCTGGTGCACACAGACCAGTAACACAGTGGGGCTTACTAAGATCTGGGGAATGGAGCAAGTACGTAGGACTGATTTTGAGCTACAACTGCATTTAGTTCTGTTGAGATGAAACCATGTAGCATCCGAAGCAGCATTCAGTACACCAGTTGCTTCATCCAATAATCAGCTGTCCTGGTCACAGAGTGAATCATCAGCACTAGCGACAGGGCATGAAGGATGCCAAGTGCTTACTCAGAATGTTTTGATCCCTTTTAGGGCCACCTATTTGTTGGAACGCCAGTGGAGACAGTGCGGCTCCTGCTTGCCAACTGTGGAGACTATGGCAGCACCTGTGTGCAATGTGTTGCTGCCAGGGACCCGTACTGCGGATGGAATAGAACTAATGGGGAGTGTGTGGCTGTTCCTCAGACCCACAATGTTGGAGACAGGTAGGAATTATTAACAAGCCTTGTGTACACGCCACTTTTCACCGACCTCATTGTGATGCTCCTTGTCCCCTCTCTGCCTCGTTCAAACTTCATTTCTCTCTTTCCTCCTGTGTCACTTCAAATGAGTCCATTCTTGGTGGCATTTCCTCATCGCTGGACAGACCCTAGATCAAAAGACAACATCCTTTAGTACTAGTAGGTTGACAAGTCCTCATCCACAAGTCCCACAAACAACAGCTTCATGTCATCTTGGGCATTATGGGCTGAAGAGCCTGTTTCTGTGGGACACAACTCTTCTTTATGGCTAACAAAGTTCTGAGTAAAAATGCTCAGTCATGGCTGCTGTCCCTGCCCATAGTGTATGACAGGACAGTTTGGAGGGGGCTCACTCTGGTGTCTAACCCACGACCTGGGAGTGTGTGATGGGACAGCGAAGAGGGAGCTTCACTCTGTGTCTGACCCCGGAGTGTGTGATGGGACGGTGTGGAGGGAGCTTCAGTGTCTGACCCCAGGAGTGTGTGTCGGGACAGTGTAGAGGGAGCTTCACTCTATGTCTGATCCTGGAAGTGTGTGATGGGACGGTGTGGAGGGAGCTTCAGTGTCTGACCCCAGGAGTGTGTGATGGGACAGCATAGAGGGAGCTTCACTATGTCTAATACTGGGAGTGTTTGAAAAAAAAGAACTGCAGAGGTTGGAAATCTGAAATAAAACAGAAAATGTTGGAAACACTCAGCAAATACAGAAAAAGAACTGGATTAATGATTCAGGTCAACGATCCTTTGTCACAACCAGGAAGGAGAGAAAGGGACTTCTAACTGAATCATTAACCCTGTTTCTTTTCCTGTACTTGCTGCCTGACCTGCTGAGTGTTTCCAGCTTTTTCTTTTACATTTTAGATTTCCAACATATGCAGTTTTTTTTTATTTTCAAGCACTCCAGAGGCAGAGGCAAATGGGTCAGACATAGAGTGAAGCTCCCCCTACAGTGTGTCTGACCCTGGGAGCATGTGATAGGACAGAGTGAAGCTCCCTCCACACTGTCCTGTACACACTCCCAGGGCTGGGACAGCAGTCATGCTCGAATGTTTTAACTCGGAGCTTTTCTAGAGACAATGAGTCATACAGCCTTACCCCCACCAAGTTCAGAACTAACAAGTATCACAAAAAAAGGGACGAGAAGTGATTTCCACAAGAAACTGACTCCAAGTGCTACATTACCCTGTAAAATCACAGGATAGTTATTATTTAAATGGTGTCCAATTCATCATTATGTTTTGTTCTTGCAGTGAGGTCGTCCAGAATGTTGACCAGCTGAACGTCTCTGTTTGTGATGGTGCATCAGGTAATTTCCACCAGGCTACCAGCCACCACATCAGCTCAGGCCTAGCCGGATTCCCGGTCCCCAGGCGAGGCCGGATTCCCAGTCCCCAGGCCACCAGACCAGTTTTCAGTGGGTTACCTCAGACTACAGCTCTGAGTGACATTACGATCAAGGCCTTCATACAACTGCTAAACAAGATAAGATCCTATGGTGTTAGAGGCGAGGTACTGGCATGGATAGAAGATTGGCTGGCTGGCAGAAGCCACAGAGTGGGGAGTGACATGGATGGAGGAACTGATGGCATTGTGGCCAAGTTTGAAGATTATATCAAGATTGGTGGAGGGACAGGTAGCGTTGCAGAGGCAGGGAACCTGCAGAACGGCTTGGACAGGTTGGGAGAGTGGGCAAAGAAGTGGCATTTAGAATACAGTATAGTGAAGTGTGAGGCTATGTATTTAGGTAGGAAGGATAAAGGTATTTTTCAAACATGCAGAGAATTCAGAAATCAGAGATACAAAGGGACTTGGAAGTCCAAGTTCAGGAATTTTCAGGTTAACTTGCAGGTTGAGTCAGTAGTAAAGAAAGCAAATGCAATGTCAGCATTCATTTGGAGTGCACTAGAATACAAAAGTGAGGATGTACTGATGAAGATTTAAAAGGAGTTGGCCAGACCACCATTGGAACATTTTGAGCAATTGTGGGCC
>JARFYF010000073.1:7104340-7117969 GCA_030265395.1 Rhina ancylostomus
CAGAGAGGAACAGGCAGTATCCAAGCACCATATTTTACTGGTCAAACATTGCCTTCATAACAAAATTAATGCCTACAGTTGGTGTCCTTCTAGACATTTCTGAGCAGTGTCAGAAACCAATATAAAAATACAGATCAAGAGTGCTTTATAAACTTTTCCAGAAAGAACAACAGGAAATAAAAAGTCTGTTTCCTACCCATATTCTAGGAGGAAAGTACATTTAGAACACAGACAGCTCTGAGGATATCAACAAACAAACATGTCTTTGAAACAACCAAATACCATTTCAAAAACATTTGTTTAAAAAAAGGCTAACACTGAACTCTTTCGCCCATCTCCCAAATAATATCTCCCTCCCGAATGACTGCATCCTGTACAGTGGAAGATTTTGCATTTAAAAATAATTTAAAATTATCCACCCACTTTTCTCTATAATTGAGGCAAGAAATTTCTGCGTTTTTGGTTTGAAATACTTAAAAAGGAAAACAAATGCTCACATTACAGCCGACGCCGAGAGGCCTGTTCCTGGTGACCAGGAGTATGGGCACATTACTTGTGGGTGGGATCGGCAACATTTCATTGGCCTTCGCTTCCAGAGCTTCCACAACCAAAAGAAAAATCATCAGCCACAGTGAAGAGGTTTCCCTCCCCCACCTGCTTTCCAGCTCCTGGATTTTTCCCTGCACAAACAGGAATTGTGGATTAGACTTCATGAAAGGCTGGTCCCTTTTCTTATTCCCAAACCATTTATGGCAGAACTGTTCCTGCTAGTGTTCAGGTTTCCTGGCATGGAACTCCCAAAGGAGTTCCTGTACAATCAGAAAATGAACGTCTCTGTGCGGCATGGCAGTGAGCAACAGCCTGAGCCCCGAGCTGCTTTTGCTTTGCTCATGTGTCTGAGAGTGTCTTAGAGTGTGCGTGCATCGTAGAGTGTGTGTGTCCATGTGCACACGAGAAACAGGGCATCAGGAAAAGAGTGCGAGGCAAGGGGTTTTTATGAAGTCACTGTTTCGGTTGCCATGTCAAGGGGCTGCTCCATCGTTTCTATTGTGGTCTCGGGACCCTCTACCTCTGTCGCCATAGTGATGACTGGGACAGTCCCATCATCTGCGACCTCCTCCACGACAGTGACTTCCTCGGCCGTGGTGTGGAGTCGGGCAATGGCCTCCAGTCTCATACGGTATTCCTCTGCTTCCTGCTCTTTTTTCAGCAGCTGCTGCCGATACTCCTGGGCCTTCCTGTTTGCTTCATGGAGCTGCTTCTGAAGTAGTTCCCTCTCGATGCAATCATTCGCATCCTGCAACAACAAGGGTAGCTTACAACTAGATTCGCTTAGAGTTAACTAATCCCTTCTGCAGATGGTTTCCACCATTCGAGGCCTGCCCAGCTCAGTCAACGGCACATGAAACAAGGTTCTAAGTGTCTACCTAACATAGGGCTTGGAGTTTTTATTTAAAAAGTACCAGTTTTCCCCCAGTTGGAGTATTGCCCCCAAATCCAAGTGCCACTCTTTGGAAAGATTATTGGGAGGGTGCAAAAGATGTCACTCCAGAAATATCAAGTTAATTCAAAGCAGCCATTTCTGGTTGTAGGGAATTGTCCAGCTGGTCTCCTGCCAATGCTCATCTCCATCCATTCCTTTATCCTTCCATTCCCATCTCACTTGCCTTTGTCCAGCCTCACCTTGAATGCATTTTTGCTAACTGCCTCAACTGCTTCTCTACAAACATTATGAATTCCCCACGGGACGTAATTAGGATTACCATATCTTTATGCTCATGGTCAAGTCAACTCCTGCCACCAACGCACCCAACTCTACAAGTGGAGATATTTTCTCTGCACATTCTCAAAGCCTTTTGTAACCTTCAACACCTCTCAACTTCAGAACTTTGAAGATTCAGGACACTGGAGGAAATCATTCCCCTCTGCACTGGCTGTATAAGAATTATCCATCTAATCTACATTTCCTGGCTCTTGGCCTGAAACTTTGTAGGTTATGGAACTTCAAGTGCTTGCCCCAGTGAAGCTTGGCCAAACTTGGACCCAAATTCTCCTAAAAGGTAGATACCAAAGCTGAGGGAGTCTATGTTAATATTTATTTGTACCTTCTCTGTGGGTTGCAACATTTATTGTAGAAAGGAGACTCAAATAGTCACCTAATCAAGTTTCTATCCATTTTAACATCATCTCCTGGAGCTTTTAATTTGATAGCTTGCAAACTGATCTCAGGTGCTTTCCTTTCTTTTAATGACCTCATTAACCTGCATCTCTACTTTTAGATAATTAGTATCATCGGTTCCCAGCAAAGAGAGCCATTAATTTAGTTTCATGGGTCCCAAACTACATCAGCTCTGATCATTCCTGCAGAATTTTAAGCTTAAGGTTCCAATTGTATCTGTTAAGCTATACATATTGGGAAACTTTTCTTCCAGGAGCAGATCAAGGGGACCTTATGATACCTTCTCCATCGGCTCCGAGTGGTTGAGGACCGCCTCCAGACACTGTTTCTTTGTCGGCATTTCTTCCGTGATTATGGTCTCTTCTTCAACATGGGAAGTTGGGACCGTCAGAACTAAGGAAAGCACAGGATTTGGTAAACCATTGGTCCTACCATTAGAACACAGATCAGATATATCCACATGCACTCATTTCAGTCTCATTATAAAGTTCTCAAGCACATTTTCACTAGCACACTGATAACACCCAGTCCTCACCACTTCACTCATCCCCACTAGTCTTCAGACTGTCAACTGCCTGTGCAACATCGACTACTGATGGAGCAGATTGGGAGGACTAAAGCCATCATCTTTGTCCCTAGCACAAGCACCATGTCCTAGCTTCTGATACTGACTGTCTTTTTGTGGATCTTCAGATGCTTGTCCAGGTGAAGCTAGGCCAATCCTGAACCTGAACTCTTCTTATACTCCCTCAGCTTTGGTCTCTTCTGGTTAATATTTATTTGTGCCTTCTCTATGCTTTACACCCTTAATTGTAAACAATCACCTAATCAAGTTTCTAACCATTTAACACAATCACCTGTCTGCAATATTGGTGTAATATACCTCTGACCACAAATCCATGCCGTGCTTTAAAAGCCCACATTTCAACTTCTGTAACATTGCCAGACTTTTCACCTCCCTCAGCTCACTAGCCACTGAAATCAGTTGTTTCTTTACTTTCTCTCATCTGACATATTCCTGGGCTGCTCTCCCATATTCTGCCCTCAGTAAACTTGAGGGTGTCCATTTTCTGTTACCTAATTATCTTGCACAAGGCAGTGGGTGAACTGGATTCACAGTTCCCAGTTAAACCACCCCTTCAGTTTGTAATTTTTACCCTTTTCAAGACCCTTGCTGGGTCTTTTCCTTTCCCATCAATGTAACTTCCTCCATCTTGATAATCTTAGTCATCGAGTCAGAGTACTACAGCAAAGAAACAGGTCCTTCGGCCCATCTACTTCATGCCACCTGATCTTCTGCCTAGTTCCATCTATCTGCACCTGGAGATATCCCTCCAAACCCCTCACATCCATGTACATCTCCAAATTTTCCTTAAACGTTACAATTGAGCTTGCATCCACCACTTCCGCTGGCAGATCGTTCCACACTAGCACCATACTCTGAGTGAAGAAGTTTCCCCTCAGATTCCCCTTAAATATTTCACCTTTCACCTAGGTCCTCATTCTAGTCTCACCCAACCTGAGGGGAAAAGCCTGCATCCTATCTGTACCCCTCATCATTTTGTATATCTCTGTGATTTCTCCTCATTCTCCTGCACTCCAGGAAATAAAGTCTTAACCTATTTAACCTTTCCCTATAACTCAGGTCTTCAAGTCCCAGCAACATCCCTGTAAACTTTCTCTGCACTCTTTCGAGCTTATTGACATCTTTCCTGTAGGTAGGTGACCAGAACTGCACACAGTACTCTAAATTCAGCCTCACCAACGTCATGTACAATTTCAATGTAACATCCCAAATCCTGTACTCAATGCCCTGATCAATGAAGGCCAAAATGTCAAAAGCTCTCTTTATGACCCTATCTACATATGACGCCATTTTCAAGGAATTATGTATTCCCAGGTTCCTTTGTTCTACCGCACACCTCAGTGCCCTACCAATCATTGTATAATGACCCTAACCCTAAGTCTTCCCCTGGTTTGTCCTCCCAAAGTGCATCACCTCACACTTGTCTGCATTAAATTCCATCAGCCATTCTTCAGCCCATTTTCCCAGCTGGTCCAGATCACACTGCAAGCTTTGATACCTTTCTTCGCTGTCCACTACGCCCCCAATCTTGGTGTCATCCACAAATTTGCTGATCCAGTTTACCACATTATTATCTAAATGATTAATATAGATGATAAACAACAATGGACCCAACACCGATCCCTGCAGCCCTCCATCAGAGAGACAACCATCTACTGCCACTCTCTGGCTTCTCCCGCTAAGCTGATGTTCAATCCAATTGACTTCTTCACCCTGAACGGCACATGACTGACGTCGGCTCAGCAGCCTATAATTTCCCAGCTTATTCTTAGAGCCTTTCTTGAACAACATAACAACATGAGCTCTCCTCCAGTCCTTCACCTCACCTGTAGCTAAAGAAGTTTTAAATATCTCTGCTAGGGGCCCTACAGTTTCTGCACTAGCCTCCCACAAGGTCCGAGGGTACACCCTGTCAGGCCCTAGGGATTTATCCACCTTAATTCGCCTCAAGGCAGCCAGCACCTCCTCTTCCATAATCCAGATACGGTCTGACCTCACTGCTCTTCTGCCTCAGTTCTATAGTCTCTGTCTGTCTCCAGAATAAATATGGATGCAGATCATTCATTTAAAATCTCCCCCATCTCTTTTGGCTCCATGTATAGGTGACCACGCTGATCTTCAAGAGGACCGATTTTGTCCCTTGCTGCCCTTTTGCTCTTAATATAGCTACAGAAACCCTTGGGATTCTCTTTCACCCTGTCTGCCAGAGCAACCTCATGTCATCTTTATACCTTCCTGATTTCTTTTTTAAGTGTTCTCCTGCATTTCTTATACTCCTCAAGCGCCTCATTTGATCCTAACTGCCTACATTTGATATGCACCACCTTCTTTTTCTTTACCAGGGCCTCAATATCTCTCAATAACCAAGGTTCTCTAAACCTGCCATGTTCTCGAGACCTCCATGCCCTCTCTGATTCTGGCTTCTAGAACACCCGAAGCTGTCACTTTATATATTCATAGGGAAGGGCTACAATCCATGCATATTATCAGACGGGAGATCATGAAATGGGATTGTGATGAAGCAGGGCACAGTACTGGATGTCCTCTCAGCCTTTGTGCTTTTATTGACTGTACTCTCGAGAACTGGATTGGCCATTCATGTAAATTACTGAGCGTTCAATTCTTCCCACAAACTCTGGGACCAGACTTGTTTCTTTATAATCCTGGAAGTTCAGCAGCTGTTTGTATCCCAAGTTACACAGAACATGGAATAGTACAGCACAGGAACAGGCCCTGCAGCCCACAGGAGCTATGCACTCCAAGATCCCTCTGTACATCAGTTCTGTTAAGGGTCCTGGCTTTAACTTTATACTTTCCCCTTACACGTGCACTCCCAAAGTGCAACACCTCACACTGGCTCAAAGTTATGATATTGAGCTGGATGGACTAGGGAAGTTTGCAGCTTTGTCACACTGCTGGTGCCTTCCAGCAAGACAGACTGAGGGTTACAAACTGCATGTGTAACTGGCTGGAAAGAGGAACACTTCATTCCAAGCTGTCCAGAATCCTCAAATACCCCCAGTAAAACCCAACCTTGGGCTGATTTCGTTTTCAGCTTGAGCAGACCTACCTTGCTGCCCATCTTGCATGGTCACAATGAATGGCTGACCAGTACTTAGGCCGGCCTGAAGGTTACCCAGCTGTACGCCACCATCAGTCACTATGGTGATGACCCTCTGACCTCCACTCCCTACAACCTGTTGAATGGCGGAGTCGACAGAGTCTGCAGTTACTACCTCCTCTGTCACAGCTTAAATGGAGAAAACAAGAAGTCAGTTAATAAGATAAGATATTTATTTATTAGTCACATGTACACTGAAACACACAGTGAAATGCTTCTTTCTGTGTTACTAAGAATGTGCTGGGGGCAGCCCACAAGTGTCGCCACTCTTCCGGCACCAACATAGCGTGCCCACAGCTCCTAACTTGTATGTCTTTGGAATGCGGGAGGAAACCGGAGCACCCGGAGGTAACCCACGCAGACGCACGGGGAAAACGTACAAACTCCTTACAGACAGCGGCGGGAATTGCACCCAGGTCACTGGCGCTGTAATAGCGTTAGCTAACTGCTACACAGGGCTATACATACAGAAGTACGCTCCTGGGGAAAGCAGCATAGCAGGACACTAGACAGCAAAAGCAAACTGCAAGTTGCCAAAACAAGAAGAAGTGGAAAAGCTGGGAACCAGAATTAAAAAAAAACAACACTGTTAGAAACACACAATGGTGACATGCATCTTAAAAGAAGCAATTCCAAGTGAAAGGCTCATAGATGAGTCCTTAACGCAATCTCCCTCTTTTTTTTAGGGACCACCAATGGGACTCAAATATTCCAGTACAGATGATGACAAGTCACACTGCTGCAATGAGACATTGTCCAGAAATAAAACAAACATTAGGTCAAAACAGGAAGGTTGGATCACCAACATTTGCTTTGATTGACCCATGAATGCTGTCAACTATTATGAAATTCTTCACCTTGATCATAAATTTTGAAATTTTGAAATGGTGCAGGATAAACTTTATAATGAGTGGACTTCCTCCTAAATTACAGAACAGTCTTAGTTTCACATCTAAACATCTCCCACAATAATACATAGTATATCCTGTTCTTACAAGGTGATAAAGGGTAGGAGCATTACAACAGTGACCCTAATAGATTACAACTGTTATGGTCCCACAAACACTTGCAGCTCACATGAGGAGGCATGTGGAACCATTCATTTAAAGGGTTTGCGGGGTTTGAAGCTTCAATACATTGATCACAAAGTGGGCTTGTGGTTTCAACACCAGTCCTTGCAGAATTTATATCAGCTGCAACACTTGGTGGACCAAGGAAGCAAATAGCTTGTGAAATTAATGGCAGCATAAGAAAATACTGCATGGAACAATGCAAATAGAGGGCAAGATACCACACATGCCACAATTTATCACACCCAACTAAAAGTAGAGACCCCAATCTGGGAATAGCCCAAGTTCATAATGGAAACATTCAATTTCTGACAGCTACCTTGCAAACAAAAAAGCAGATTAAGAAACAATTTTCATAAATACATCCAGCAATATTAAAATCAAAACAAAATATTTTCATAATTCTAGATAAAGATTCTTCCAACTGAAAATGCTTCCCACACCCTGCCATAATATTAGATACAGCAATTACAAAGGTGCAGCTCAGGACAAAACTTCAGTCAGACAGCATTCCAGCTGTGAAGGCTGCAGATGCTACTGGACTGGAGGACATACACTATTAAAACAGCTTCAACATTCACAAACGTAATTCGTCTGCCAGTCCAATATTCTAGTCCAATATTCTATTCCCTCTCATCCGCCACACAAACCACTGACTGAATATAGTAGCAGAGTGTAAAAGAAAATAATCTGAGATACTGTTCTCGACACCAATGTCTTCTGGTATCTCACCTTGAAGGCTATGTTCTGTATGTTACAGCTGACTACAAGTATCAGTAGATTAGCCTACTATAGAGGGCACCTCTACATGTCAAGTCCATATCCCAACAATGTTAACACATAGGCCACCCCAAGCTGGGGCTGCAGAGACAAGTTGTCATTCTAGAAATCATCTGGATGGAGAAGAACTATGGACTGAAACTAGGGCTTATGCTGGTTAGACTTCATTTCCACAGGGTTTTAAGGCCCCATCACTTTCACAGGATGAGTGAACTCAAAATATATACTGCAGCATTTCAATATCAATAAAGCACCCACAATGGGAAACATTTACAAGCAGTGTGATAACAAAAGTTCAGGTTGCACACTTTCAAACTAAAGTGTGGAACTACCTCATTAATTTTATCAGTTCCCAAGCCAATTAGTTTTGTCTGTCCTCAACTCTCATAGTGCCATCGCAGTCGATAAACAATAACCACTGAGGCATTAAGAAACTACAGTTCACAAGTAAAGCCAGAAAGACTTTGGAAAGCTCTAGTACAATGTTACTCAGCTCCTGGGAGAGAAAACCTAGTGCCCATATGAGGCATAGATTGGGTATCCCTCTGTCTTTGTCCCCCCCAAAGTTGGGGAATCCAGAACATTCTTCTCCAGTATGATGGGTAACAAGAAAGAGAACCTCTTTAATAAAGGGGATGTTTCAAAGTTGTTAAAATATGATAGGCACATGCTTGAAGGTGACATCTTGACCCCAACTATCATCACCACATGTTTTCACTGGGGGGTGATTATAATCTGGAACCCATTGACAGAGTTGGTGGAGGCAGAAACTTTCACAAAATTTAAGAAGAATTTGGATGAGCATTTGAATTGCCAAGGCATCATAGGCTACAGAGTGCTAGATTAGTATAGATAGGTACTTAATGGTTGGCGTGGACATAGTAGGCTGAAGGGCCCATTTCTGTGTGTCCGTGTGACTGCACAGCTTTTTTTGAAAACAAAGAATCCAAGCCACTGATTATGCTCTGTCCAGAAACTTTTTAAGTTTGAACAGTGACTGCAGAGTGTACGAACAGAGGGGGACTGGGAAGGAAACAAGGATGAATGGGAGTGGGTGGAGGGGTGGTGATGATATTTATTTAGCAAATTTTTTTTATTTTACTTTTTATTGGCAAAGCACAGAAATGAAATTGGTCCCTCTTGCCCGAATGTACCTAACACACATGGAGATAGCTGGTGGAACTCCCCAACACAAGGTGTTGGCTTTGCCGCTTTTTGTTTAATCACAGGTTTGTTACGTTCAGCTCCATCTGGTTTTGCTAGTGGCTCTCAGCATTTGAGTAAAGAAACTACAAAAATAAAGATAATGGGAGAACAAATTCTTTATAGCTCAAGAATGGCAGCATCCAAACCATGTGGCTGAAGTAAATCACAAGTGTTTGGGTATCCCTCCAGTGACCCTGGTCTCAGACTGTGAATGTGAAACAGTTTGCACCATGGTCCACATGAGCTCATTGGAACGAAGGGCCTGTATCCGGGCTGTATTGCTCTATGACTCCAGGACTTGATATGTGAAAATACCATTAGCTCTGGGGTGTGTGTGTGTGTGTGTATGTGTGCGCACGTGCGTGCGTGCCTGCCTGCCTATGTGCTGAATTAAAATCCACACACTACATTTCAGTGAAATTACCTGCAGTTCTGGTTGAATTTGATTGTGGCCCTGAAGCTTCTGCTAAAGCAGCCAACGTAGTCAGTACTGAGGTTGTGGAGTTACCACACTCCACTGAGGAGATATCAGATTCACCTGCAGAGGCAACGAGGTGTTAAACTCAGTGCCGAGAAAAAAAAAGATGCACAAATCCAAAGGACATAGATCTGAATTAAAACCACACCTCCTCCCTTAAAGCTGCAGCTGTGTATATTGTGCCACCTTATGGGAATAATATGAACGCAGTACCAGGACCTCACAAAGAACATGTATAGAAGCAGGAGCTGGCCAGTCAGTCCCTGATATCTGCTTCATTCAGCAAGACTATGGATGGCCTTTTACATCAATGTCATTTTACTACACAAACCTCATATCTCTTCATTTTCTTAATATCCAAAAATCTATCAGTCTCCATTTTGAATACACTCAGTGACCAAGATTCACTGTGTGCTGAGTGAAGAAGTTTTTTCTCATCTCAATCCTGAAAAGCCAATCCCTTATTTTGAGACAATAACTTGTAGTCACTACTAAGGAATATCTCAATCTTAATCATTTTGTTAGTTGCAGCCTCCAAATCCACAACAATTTGTCAAACCTGATTTTCCTTTCATTCATCCATAATGACCATTTCCAATGTCTATTACCGGACAGTATCCCAACTGTACTGTTAACACTTCATTAGAAATATATTCTAGCAATTTTCCTACTACTGAAGGCAGGCTAACTGACCGTAGTTCACAGTTTTCGTTCTTCCTCTGTCCTTCAACAGTGGGGGTTACTTTTGCCGCCCTTCAGTATGCAAAACTGTTCTAAGGTCTGTGTTATTTTGGAAGCAGATATTATTTCCATAGTCACTTCTCAAAACCTTTTATGTGCAGACCATCAGATATATCAAAGATTGTATTTGCACCATGTTTTTTTTTACTAAATGTTAATTTCTTTCAACTCCTCATTCACTATAGACGTACAGTTCTCCACTGTTTTCATGAAGACAGTCACAAAATAATTTATCTGCTATTTTCTTGCTTCTCAATACAAAACCTGTCTCAGCTCTAAAGGCACCTCTAAGGCTTTAGCTAATCCTTTACCTTTTTACTCACTTACTCAAGCTCTGAGTCGAGTTACATCATATTGTACTTCCCTTTCAATCTTAGTAAATAGATTTTTAATAAGTACAAATGACAATTTAAAACTAGACATTTCCAACTCCAGGCAGATTTTATTTCTTTCTGCTTTCCAAAAGAAAGGCATTTCAGGCCTTTTTTAAAGAAAAGCAAAACTCTGTATGGCCATAACTCAGAGTCTTGGTCTGAAGTGAGCTGGAACAAATGACAGCACTCCAGGCCAAATGATGGTGTACTCTTTAAAAAAAAGCTCTATTATTAGTCTACAGAAAATGCTGGACATACTCAGCAGGGCAGGGAGTACCTGCAGAAGGAAAAACAGAGTTTACCCTTCATCAGACCAGATGCAAGTTTCCAGCACTTTCTTTTGTTTTCCAATTTTTAGCACCTGCAGTGTTTAGTTTTTATCTATCGTTGTCTCAATGCCAATGCATTATTCCACCAGCCAATCACACATAAATACTAGGGTTTTGTTTGAGGAACAGAATTGAAAACTCGGGAAGTTGTGCTCAAGCTGTAATAAATATTAGTTGTACTATACTTAAAAGAGCACTGCTCACAGCTTGGTCTTCATATTATAAACAGGCATTAGAATGAGTGTAGAGAAAATTTACAATGATAATACCCAAAATGCATGGGTATATACATCAGAAAAGGATGAATAGACTAGATATCTTTTTTATTTTGAAAAAGGGCAGACCCAATAGTATCTAAAACTATGAACAGTTTTCTTATATTGGATGCAGAGGGGAGATTTCTACGTGTGGGAAACAGTAGAAGGAAAGCTTTTAACTGTAAGATAGCCACCAAAAAATCTGGTGGAGACTTCAGGAGACCCTTCTTTAACTAGAAGGTTGAGAATGTGGATGCTTTACCAATGGAAGTGGTTGAACAGTGCGGATACATTTAAGGGACGATGGACAGGCACACAAGGGAGAAAAGAATAAAGGGTTACATTGATCAGAATTTAGATGAGGAAATCTGGGAAGAGGCTTGAAGCCCAAATGGCTTGTTTCTGTGTGTACCCTATTTGATCTGATGTACTCAGAACCCCCCACCCTTGTTCAAAAATTTTAATAATACCTTTTCAGCCTATGAGGCAATAAATAGCCATCTAACAAGCATCCTTTGAAACCCTACCCCACCAAGGATCAGCATCGTCCACAATGGAGATAGAAAACGCACCACTACAGAGTTAGGCAACTACAGAGGCAACTGATGAACTCTGCCTCGACTGCAGCAGTTTTGAAAGTATCAGGGAGCACTCTGGAAAGCTGATCATTAGACCCGTCCCATCCAAGGCACATTTCGATTTTAATCAGAGTTTTTTCACATTTCACTCATTGCTTTATGTAGCAAGAAACACTGCATGGCAAAGCAATTCACTACAGGCACAAGTTAACCTACACCAGGACACTTGGAAAATTACTTAACGACACTGCTGAGTGAACTCTTCCCTACAAAAAAGCCATGTTAAATAGGAGCAAAAAAAAGACGCAAACTAAATTTACCAGCTGCTACTAACTGTAGTCTAGATAACATTATGAGCAACACTGAGCATTAATCACATGTGCAACCTATTAACTCACATGATCTAGAAATTGCTTCACTACAATCTAGCAGCATCAAAAGAGCAATAGTCACGCCACCTGAACCTAATCTTTAAAAAGCAAAATAAAGATCCCAGAACAGCATTGAATTTTCCCGAGTTAATTTCATCATATGCTTTTGCTTTGAGGAACTTAGTCTAGCAGCTGTAACCTCAGCAGCCAGCCCTTAAAGGGGAATAACAATAAATAACTAAACAACACTCTTCTAGCCACAGTAAAACTCCAGCATCCTTGGGACTTTGGTAGTGCCAGTCTAGCAGATTTTCCAGACTACCTAATGCTACTCCTATTAATACTCAAATATATCTTTGCTTCACCCTCTTTACATATTACACAGTATAAATTTACCAGTAAATCTTGGGAAATATGAAAGCACTCAGATCTCGGCTCCAGACATAAACTTACCCATGTTCCTAACATGTTTCTGTATTTCAGACCCTAACCACACTTGGCCACACTTCCAGCCCATAGTCTCAACCTGGGTCCCAACAGCAGTCTGGACCCTGGCTTTGGGTGCACAAACCACTTGCACTCTGGACCCCGGCTCATATTCTGGATTAACGAGAGTGCTGGATAGCAGACCGTCAGGATTTCTGAACAACTGGATGCCAAATTATCAGAGCCTTAATGTACTGGGGTAGGTGCTGCAGCAAAGGGGATTGGAGGGGTGGAAAGAGCAAGTTGGGAGCCTGCTCCTGGGTGATAAAACTATCCTAAAGAGGCTGGTAAAGAAAAATACCTACTTGACGCCATGGACACCCTCCAGGACTATAGCCAGGAAGATCTCTGTAATTCAGACAATGACTGCCTGCACTTCAGGAAGCCTGTAGTTTTTGCTCATCCCCATGCATGCTCAATGTGTGCTGAAAGAAAATACCTTCCCTCCTTATGGACATTAGATAGAATAGTTTGAGGTGAAACAGGGTCAGCAAAAACTGGTTGTTCTGCGAATGCAGCTCTGAATACTGCAAAGTTAGGATGGGAAGGATGAAGAAAAAAAAATCACTGGAGCCGAAATTTGGGCGCTGCACTATTGTGGATGTCGTTAAGGGAAATTTATGCTGGAGAAAAATTATTGCAAATCAAAATCCCACAATAAGGTTAGGTGTCAAAATTCCCAGTGGGTATTGGGACACTCAGAACAATATTGCTCTACAGGTTAATGTGACTTGCCACACATTTCTTCAGAGTTATTGAAGTAACTTCTAGGCTGATCATTCACGTTAATCACAATTGCAGCCTGTATGTTCATCATTTACATGTGCAACTTATCTAACTCACCTCACTCTTGGTAACCAGAGTATAGCCGACAGAATTCACACCATCAATCTACATGAATCGCATCAGCAATGAATTGAACCCTGGTTGGTTTTCCCTTTCCAAATGCGGGGAAACTGTGGCTAAAGCAACAGCCATTAGCATCAAATGGAATTCACCAACCAGTTCTGATGAAAGGCCTTTGAGCTGAAACATTAAACTGGTTTATCGCCATAGAAAGTACTTGAAGAACT